>CAKNYM010052214.1:369429-394276 GCA_932195095.1 Andricus curvator | reverse complement strand
TCCTTTTCTCTATCTCATCCTATCCTGCTTCTATCAACGTCAATCTTCTTTTATCTTTTTGTCCATATAAATTCACATCTTTCTTTTCCAATCTCCTTTTCTCTATCTCATCCTATCCTGCTTCTATCGACGTCAATCTTTTTCTATCTTTTTGTCTATATAAATTCACGTCTTTCTTTTCCAATCTCCTTTTCTCTATCTCATCCTATCCTACTTCTATCAGCATCAATATTTTTCTATCTCTCTATCAATCTAAACTTCCGTTATCTTCTTCAATCTCCTTTCCCCTATCTAGAGAAAAGATAGAGAAAAGGGTATTGAAAAAGATAGACGTGAATTCATATCGTAAAATAGATAGAGAAAGATAGACGTTGATAGATGTATGATACAGTGAGATAGGGAAGAGGAATTGAAAAAGATAGATGGAAATTTAGATTCATTCAGGGATGAAAAATATTGACGTGAATAGATAAAGGATAGGATGAGATAGAGAAGATGGCATGGAAGAAGATAGCCATGAATTCAGATTGAAAAATAGATAGAAAAAGATTGACATTGATAGATGTATGATACAATGAGATAGGGAAGAGGAGATTGAAAAATATGGATGAAAATTTATATTAATTTAGGGATAGAAAAATATTGACGTGGATAGGTAAAGGATAGGATGAGATAGAGAAGAGGGTATTGAAAAAGATAGACGTGAATTCAGATTGAAAAATAGATAGAAAAATATAGACGTTGATATATTTATGATACAATGAGATACGGGAAAGGATATTGAAAAAGATAGACGTGAATTTAGATTGACAAAGGGATAGAAAAAGATTGAGGTGGGTGGACAAAGGAAAAGGTGAGACAGAGAAGAGGGTATTGTAAAAGATAAACGTGAATTTAGATTTAAAAATAGATAGAAAAAGATTGACGTTGATAGATGTGTGATACAATGAGATAGGAAAGAGCATATTGAAAAATATAGATGGAAATGTATATTGATTTAGGAATAGAAAAATATTGTCGTGGATAGATAAAGGATAGGATGAGATAGAGAAGAGGGTATTGAAAAAGATAGACGTGAATTCAGATTGAAAAATAGATAGAAAGTGATTGACGTTGATAAACGTAGAAGAGGATGAAATAAAGAAAAGGAGATTGAAAAAGATAGACGGGAGTTTAGATTGACGAAGAGATAGAATGGAATACATTGTCTCTATCTCTTTCTATCATAAAGATTCAAAATTATTCAAAAAGATAGGATCTATATATTTTTAATTCCAGCAGGGGACGCTAGGTGGCTGAGAATAAAAGTAACCAACAAGTGAAATCAGTCTTCGGGCCTATAAGTAGAGGCCTAGCAAACCGATTTCTTCCAAGATCGTCACAGTTGTCGACTGTGAGATAGGGAAATTAATTTTAATTATGTAGGTATATAAGCATGGACGTCACGTTGTCTCTCTGATACGTGGTCAAAGTCAAATTAATTTTTTTAATTAATTTTTTAACTTTTCGATGGACTCCCCAATTTCGGGGGATAGAAAAAGATAAGAGTCCTCGGTCACGAAAGATACAGAAAGAGATTTAAAAATATTGAAATTAGTAATGGATAGATAGACTAAGGGATATAAAAAGATTGACGCGGATAGATCGAGGATAAGAAGAGATAGGGAAAAGGAGATTGAAAAAGATGACAGGAGTTTAGATTGATAGAGAGATAGAAAAATATTGACGTCTATAGAAGCAGGATGTGATGAGATAGAGAAAAGGAGATTGGAAAAGAAAGACGTGAATATATATATATAGACAAAAAGACAGAAAAAGATTGACGTCAATTGAAGCAGGGTAGGATGAGATAGGGAAAAGGAGATAGGAAAAGAAAGACGTGAATTTATATAGACAATAAGATAGAAAAAGATTGACGTCGATAGAAGCAGGGTAGGATGAGATAGAGAAAAGGAAATTGGAAAAGAAAGACGTGAATTTATATAGAAAAAAAGATAGAAAAAGATTGAAGCGGATAGATCGAGGATAAGAAGAGATAGGGAAAAGGAGATTGATAAATATAAAGGGAGTTTAGATTGATTGAGAGATAAAAGAATATTGACGGTGATAGAAGGAGGATAGGATGAGATAGAGAAAAGAAGATTGGAAAAGAAGGACGTGAATTTATATAGACAAAAAGATGGAAAAAGATTGACGCGGATAGATCGAGGATAAGAAGAGATAGGGAAAAGGAGATTGAAAAAGATAACAGGAGTTTAGATTGTAAGAGATAGAAAAAGATTGACGTGGATAGATAAAGTATAGGATGAGATAGAAAAGAGAGGATTAAAAAAGATAGACGCGAATTCAGATTGACAAAGAGATAGAATGGGATACATTTTCTCTATCTATTTCGATCATAAAGATTCAAAATTATTCAAAAAGATAGGATCTATATCTTTTTAATTCCAGCGGGGGACGCTAGGTGGCTGAGTGTAAATGTAACCAACAAGTGAAATCAGTCTTCGGGCCTATAAGTAGAGGCCTAGCAAACCGTTTCCTTCCACGTTCGTCACAGTTGTGGACTGTGAGATAGAGAAAGTAATTTTAATTATGTAGGTATATAAGCATGGAAGTCACGTTGTCTTCTGATACGTGGTCGAAGTCAAATTAATTTTTTTAATGAATTTTTTAACTTTTCGATGGACTCCCAAATTTTAAGGGATAGAAAAAGATAAGAGTCATTGGTCACGAAGGATACATAAAGAGATTGAAAAATATTGAAAAAGATTGAAATTAGTAATAGATAGATAGACTAAGGGATAGATAAAGATAAGAGTCTTCAGTCACAAAAGATAAAGAAAGTGATTGAAAAAGATAAGTCTTCGGTCACGAAGAATAGAGAAAGAGATTGAAAAAGATTACAATTCGTGATAGATAGATAGACTAAGGGATAGAAAGAGATAAGAGTCTTCGCTTACGAAAGATAAAGAAAGTGATAGAAAAATATTAAAATTCATAATAGATAGATAGACTAAGGGATAGAAAAAGATAAGAGGCCTCGGTCACGAAGGATAGAGAAAGAGATTGAAAAAGATTGGAATTCGTAATGGATATATAGACTAATGGATTGAAAAAGATAAGAGCAGTCCTTCGTGATGAAGGATAGAGAAAAAGATAGGAAGTTATTGAGATTAGGGGTAAGAAAGGATAGCGTTTGAGGGATGCAAAGTGACCCATTGAGAGAGATAGAATAGTTCTATCTTTTCCTATCCCCAAATTTCTATCTTTTGCAATCTTTTTACTTCCAGCAGGGGAGGTTGAACGTTTTTGATTGAAATTTTTTTGAACTTGAAAATATATTGAGATATCATTTTTTTTATTATCTAAAGTACAAAGGCGTTGTTTTGGATTATATTAAATAATGCCCATTATTCACAGTTAATATTAACAATTAAGAAGTATTTTTAAAAGGAAAAAACGTTAAAAACAAAACGAAATACCTATACACTTTATATGTAAGAATTACCGTTGCCACAACACTTCCATCAAGTCCCCTTAAAACCTTTTCTCGGATGATATCTTCTGGGTTGAAGTGCAAAGAACAAACTGCATCGCCAGGTTCAAGTTTGATATCATCCCTTAAAATAGATATTTGTCATTCTTTAAAAATATTTGAATTATTTGGCGCTTTGAAAAATTGAATTTTGTTTATAGCTTTGTCCTGCTCCCGATTACTTTTATATCCCGATTTACAATCAAAACGAACGCACTTCACCATTTTTTTTTAAATTTCAACACTGCGGATATTTTGGAACATTTGTAAATAGATGCAGATTTTTTCATCCTGAAGCCGTTTTTTTCAGTTTTCTTTCGCTTAGAAGATGGAAAATGTCGCTAGGCTAGTTGCATTCCATAGAGCTGTGATTGATGTTACGTGAAAATTTTCGAACCCCTTCCCCTCTCCTATCGTTACAGGACAATAACAGCTCTTCTTGAAAAAGAAAAGGGTGAAATGTGACTCAAAATAGAACCCCAAATGAGATCAGGCAGCAATAAAATCTATTTCGAATACAAAATTCTTTATTATATTTGTATAAAGAAACATTTACGTTACAAAGTATTGTATTTATGTTATTATAAAATATAGTATATGATAAAATAAACTTCAATTATAATAATCAGTACTTTAATTTTAACGGAAAGTCAATGATTCCTTTCATGCGACCAATTTCTCTGAATTGCTGCTTGAAATTTAAACCTCACGAGTCTCATTATCCTATATTTCAACAAATCACAGCTTGTATAATTCTCGCCTTGTTCTCATGTACATATATTTCAAATATTTTATTTAAAAATACCATCTAATTTTGAAGGCCTTGTGTTATTAGTTCGACTTAGAATATGCTCACAAGTTAAAATGAATTTTATTTAAAGTTGATATTTTTTGGACAGTTTGATTCATGACGTAAATTTTTGCTGTTATGATTATTCGTAAAATAATGATAGGATCACCTAATACTCACAAAAGAATCTTATTTTCTTTAATATAAATCATACCTATCATACTTTTCATGGCGTTTGCAGAAGAAAATGTTTCTTTATTGTTGCAAACTGATGCCGCTCAATGTTGAGGAATCTTTTGCCATCTAGGTACTGTAGGGAATAAAAAGTATCTCTCTTGAACTGTTTCTCAAAAATCTAGGGCATTGCCAAACGATTAAAGTCATGAGGACGATAACAAGTTGACTCTTAAATTCAATTATAAGTTACTTGTAACATTTTGATACTACTTCGGATCACAAGCAATATTATATTTTAGTTTTACATTTAAAAAAATTACTAGCGTGGATAAATGTTGTTTACATTTACTAATTTAAAACTCTTTGCTATTGTGTTACGGAAGCCTAAGGGACATTCCTGCCTGTCTTCTGGGGTCGTATCTTTAACCACGCCGCTGTGTATGTTTATTTTCACCCGTCTTTCAAGCATACGTTTTAATGTATATATTCCACGAAGAATTCGACTACCCTCCACTATTGCAAGGGCATCACCAGTGGATGTTGTTACTACCTTTTGTTCTCCGTTTGGCATGGGCCCAAGCTTATTATTTTTTCCTTTCACTAAAATCGTTTCATTGGGTGGAAAAGTGTATTTTCGAATTTCAAATATCCGGTGCGGATTCCTGAGGGGAATGAGCCGAAGAAAACTAAGGTTGTCAAGTTCATGTTTAAGTTTGAGAGAAGACAGAATCCAGGAAGATGGAGACCTGAAACTGTGACGAAGAGAAGGTTGAACAGGAGCAAGAGTTCTTTCTGAAGAATCAGGTCTGGCAGGAGGAGACCTTGAGCTGGCAAGGAGGGAAGGCTCGGCAGGAGAAAGAGTTCTTTCTGAAGAATGAGTTCTGGCAGGGGGAGACCCTGGGCTGGCAAGAAGGGAAGGCTCAGCAGGAGGAAGAGTTCTTTCGGAAGAATGAGGTCTGGCAGGAGGAGACCATGAGCTGGCAAGAAGAAAAGGCTCGGCAGGAGGAAGAGTTCTTTTTGGAGTATGAGGTCTGAAACGAGGAGACCTGGACCTGGCGCGAAGAGGAGGCTCGGCAGGAGAAAGAGACCTCTCAGGAAAATATTTGTCAGCAAAAGAAGAAGGTCTGCAACGAGGAATACCAGGAATTGGGTCACCATTTGGTAAGCAGTCGAACTGTTGACTCAACTCTGCAACACCAAAAGATTCTTATTAAAGTTATAATTGAGCAGAAACGTTGCAGTAAGTTGACAGCTACATTAAGAGTTGTGAATGTGGTGGGAATTAGCAATGTAGTAGTCAAGATATTTGTCAACTGTTTACAACATTTACGTCAAATTCAGTCATAAAAAAGCTTGATATTATGTAATATTTTATATAACATGGTTAGAATTCAGCGTAAGGTAGAATAACGTAACTAACATCTTTAAATGTTGTTGTGGTTCGAACATAAGTTCATAACATTAACAAGATGTTGACATAGGAATTCATTCCGAACCAATCCGAAGCAAGTTTTCAATCCTTAAATTTCAATCCGAACGAATCAATTGAAATTGAAAATGCAGCACACTGTGGTGTAATATTTTGCATCATCCAATCACCGCGACGAAAATCAGTTAGCCCTTGTGTAAAGTTATTTTCGTTCCCATAACTGGATAAATGACTGCCGGGTGAATTTAATTTCGTATTGGTGATTGGTTGAAACTACACACCAAAGTCGTGTTTGACAGATGACAATTGAGGTTACGTGTTCATTGTTGTTTGTCGGGTCCAGTCGGATCTTTTTTGTTACTCGACACTCAAGCCTTCGGCCTTTGGCTTTGGGCTGTTAACTCCGCGCACGATGATTACGATTCAATTTTTTTTTCTTTTTCCGACTTTCAAATTACCATGCCAACTTTTGTTTTATCAAAAATAATCAAGAGGCATTCAGTCGTCTTTCAAATGCTTTATATATGTCTAATTTGCGATTGAAAATGTTTTTGCCGTGCACGTAAAAATATTCTATTCTAATCTGAAAATTGATATAATTAGTTCAACAATTAAACTCAACAATAAGCTCTTCTCCTTTGAGAACAGGAATAATATGCTGTGTTATTTATAAAAACGCGAACTTTAAGTGAAGGGGGCAAAACGTGATTAGTTAAACATTGTTTGAAAATAAGTGAACACTTACGAAGTACAGTAAAATTCCATTTATTAATAAAACACACTTTGAAATTGTTTGCACATCACAACTCGTGATGTTGGATCCTTAATCGTGGTATTATCATACCATTTATTTTTGCGATTTCCTCGCTTACACTCGTCCGTGTTGGTTCGACTCCAGTTTTCGGTGCTAGCTGAGATCCGGTTTTTGGTGCTGACTCCTCCGCCTTCTTCTGATTTTTGTGAAGCACTGGGTGATGCCACTTACTGCAACATTTTTTTCCGTAGCGTTTTTCTTACCATTCTTGCTGGGATGTCTCGACTTCAGACAATAGGAGCATAGCCTCTTGTCTGTGACCCACATCCATCGGTCACTCACACTAACAGCATTCAGTCGCTCGCATTGCGATGCTGGGTGTTACGCCGCACATTATACACATAAGTTTGGTGGTGGGCTCTCCTATCGCACCTATCAAAGCTTCACCACGTTTTACAGCTCTTGGGTCACAGACCGTGCTCGCTATGGCGGCTTGATCCTCGAGCCAGCTAGTAAACTTCCTGAGATCCGTTGTCTCACGTTCGCGTCCACGAACCTAATGCTTCCACAGTTGCGACGAAATTTGTAACTGTGTCCACGAACTCAATTAATAATTATGGTTGATGCTATTATATCTCTGGGCTGCAAGCCACTCTGGATATTAAAAGTTTCATTATACATATATATTCGAGGCGGCCGAAACGCCTCTCTCGGATAGTCATTACCTGGTCTACTTTGTCAGTCATTAGGAGAGCCCGCACAGATTCGAGCTCCTTGTCTCTAAGACACTTCTGCAGGCATGTCATATTTGCGGTATCATGAAGACCACATAACTGTGTTGTGTTTTTAAATGACCTGGTAGAATAGCGGCTATTCTGCTATTTCTCCACTGAAATTTGGGAAATCCTTATTTATGGCTTCTCGAGGCATCAATTTCTCCCGCTGCATAGCGTCCGAATCCTTGGGCAGCGGATTCTGAAGTCCAGTCGACTGTCTGATATTGTCGCAGGTCATTCTCTGTTTTCCGCTGGCCTCTCTTACTGATTTACGTACCCTCCATGCTGGGACCTTTGAATTTAACGACTGTACGAAATCGGCAGAGTATTTTTGTTCAGTAATATCATCTTGCTTTTTCTAGTCAAGCTCCGCTAATCGTAGTCTAGCTTACAATGCAAGCAGTTTCTTTTTTTCAAGCCACCGTCCGTCTCTTCTTCTAGTCGATCCACTTCTTGGGCCTGTTGCAGTTCTCGTTCTAATCGCTTTCGTGCGGTTGAATCAATTTGGGGGGGCGTTGCTTTACCTCGGGATTTTCGTCGCCTTCATGTACTGCTATCTGACTGTACTGATCGATGCCGCACACTTTAGAGCCTGCATCAATTTTCCTGCCTTCTTTCTTCAACTCTGACTTCTCTCCCTTCTTCTCTGACACCGGATTCTCGTACCATGTGGATGGGATGCCAAGTTGGCTTTTCCGCTCCCTTCCATGGTGGTTGCTTGGGTCCGTTAAGTTGGAATTTGGGACTGTGATTGTCGACGGTTTTAAAGAAGTCTGGTATTTACATGGAAAATTTATAATATTATAAATTATTAGACACTAGATAGTGTCTACTATAACGGCCTGTTTGAAGCTTTGAGAAACTAATATAAATTCTACAACATATGTTTGAATGATTGGAAAGATAAATTTCATCCGCCTGAGCCAACCAGACTCCAGTACATTTTCAATTATTATCACAATAACTTCAAAAGATATTTGTCACAAAAAGCAATTACACTGCGTAACGAATGAAAAAATTTAGCATAATTTTCACGAGATATAGTAGATATTGTAGGTCTAGTGTAACTAAACAAAGTGTCATATGCGAAATTTCTCCTGTATCCCCAAAATCTGATTTTATGTTCTAAAAGGGTAGGTTCATGTATAAAATATCTGTGTATATCATGTATCATGAAGCTACAATCTAAAATATTTCTAAGTTTCTCCTTTTTCTGAAGCTATAATTTAACAACAATTTAATGACATTTTTCTAAATTCTGCATTGAACGTTTTTGTATATCAGAAACACTGTGGTCTTTGAAACGTTACTAATCGTTCAAAAAAGAAGTGTGAAACTTTCTTTTAAATTGTTGGAAAGCTCATTAAATTTCGCGTCGGATAACCCGAAATAGCGATGTTTTTACCTTTTTAAAATACGCAGGGCATACTCTAAGTGGTAGTCTTAACCATACGAGCCGTGTTGAACCTCGATTTCGGGTAGTGTTAAAATTTTGTACTGAAATAGTAAATAATAAACTATATATTGAATAAATATTTAATTAATTTATGATGTTTAATAAATTAAGAAACATGATTTGTCAATAATTGTCTTTGGAAACACACCAGTCTTAAAATCGTACAGTTTAAAAAACTCGTTGTTGGGCTTGGTTCCCAATGTTTAAGAGCAGGAATATTGAAGGAGGCGTAGAGGTAGTATAAGCGTTCGGTTGTCGAATATCAGTTGGCGATCACCACTGTCGTATTTCGAAAACCCGTGAATTATTTTTTTTTGCTTTAATTCCATTAAATTAAACGATAAGACTTCAAAGACTGTGTGGTATGAATTTCTGATTTTTTCTATAACTTTCCTCGGTCATGACACAATTTGAATTCGAGGTACAAAATTCGAGACATTCTTTCATTTTTTTAAACTTTCCACGTGGTATATTCTCTTCAAAAGGTCAAAAATTCCTTCACTCAAGGTCATTCGATGCGGAGTCCAATTAGCTTTCAAATAGTTTTAAAAAAATGTATCTCGCTGCTTTTTTGAACGACTAATAGCGTTTTAAAGTCCGCAGTGATTTTTAATAGTACTTGCACTGGTCCTAACGATAATTTTCGACGGCAGTGAATTGAAATCAATATTTTTTCTGAATAAAATGAACCATACACAAAAAACTAGAGATTCAAGTTTGTTCAAGGTCATTTTCTTACGAAATCGTTTTGAAATTCAGTTATGTTCGCTCTCCTTTGCCATCCAACATTTTTAGTATCCATTCAGCATTCCATCAGATCAGAACTGTATTTTTATTTTTACTTTTAAGTGCGTGAATTTGTTCATAAAAACTGTTTATACACTCCCCATAGAAAGTTTAATACGTTCGTGACTTTCAACATTTTTAGTCGTGGAATGGAAATTTCTGTGAAGATACAAATGCGAGGTTCGTCACTTGTGTTCATTTTTTATCAGATGTAAGGTCAGATCTCAAATATACTCCTTTGCACGCAACTCTTCTTTGAATTTTAAAAATCTAACCATTATCTTTTAATTGTGATGATAATATTGATAGTTATACGCTTCTTAGGAATAACTAGTAAAGAATTTTTTGAAATTACAGGGTGAGCGCATCGCCGGGAAAACCTTCAAATCATGGAAAAGTCATAGGCTAGAATTGTAAAATTTGAATTTTCACCAAAAACCGAACTTAAAAATTGTCTAAAAATTTCCTGTTTTACCTGCGCCGGAAATATTGTTTTCTCTGAGAAAGCTCGTATCTACAATCCAAACAAACTTCGTTTTAATCAAAAAATAAATAAATTACCAAGAAGTTGCTTCTATTTAGAGGCCAGCATCGGCAAATTTGATTTTCCATCTGACCGAGAACTTTAAACTGTTCTTCAAAATTCCCAGCTGGTCCTAGACTGGCAGAAATATTTTTGTTCTCAGGAATGTCACTCTTTTGAATTTACACAAACTCTGGTCTAAACAAAAAAATTAATTCCGATAAAGCTGTAGTTATTAGTAGGACACCATTGCAAAATTCGAATTTTCATCCAAAGCCGATAAAAGCCCCGGTCTGTTGGACCGCAGCCATTCTTCTTCTATATTTTTCATGACTTAGCGCTTCTGCCCATATCTCTGCTCCATACAGCATGATGGACTGGGTCACCGTCATTAAAAGTCGGCGTTTGCTCGATTTCGGGCCGCACACATTGGCCATAAGCCTGCTCAGCACCGTCGTCACTCCTGCTGCCTTATCTGCTTCCAGAAGGAGAGCTTGTTGACCATTCGTATTCCAAGATGCTTTATAACTTTCTTGGTCGTAAACTGTCACCGGTCCTACCTGAATTGGTATCGCCGTAGGTATATGCTTCTTTGTTATTAATACCAGCTCAGTTTTTTCCGCAGCAAGGTCTAGCGCGTGGTCTTTTACCCAACCGATCACTCGGCCCATGACCTTGTTGAGCTTCCACTGCAGTTCCTCTGTGGTTCTTGCAACGATCACCGCAAAGATGTCGTCCGCGTGCCCCGTGAGGTATATGTCGACCGGCATCTCCATTCTCAGAATTCCATCGTAGGACACATTGCAAAGGTCTGGACCAAGAATCGAGCCCTGGGCTGCTCCAGTCGTGATCTGCTTCCTTCTCGTTCCTTCAGTGGTGTCATAGATCAGCACTCTATCCGAGAGATAGCTTTTTATTACACACATCAGATATTCTGGTACTTTGAAGTCTTCCAGAGCTTTGATGATTTCCGTCCATCTGGCCGAGTTAAAGGCATTTTTCACATCAAGAGTTGCTAGTAAAACAATTTTCTTAGTGTACCGGCTTCCCTTTTCCACACTTTCAATGGTTCCTATTACTACTTGGATCGAGTTTATCGTCGATCTACCTTTTCTAAACCCGTACTGCCTCTCGGAGAGATCTCCCGCCGCTTGTACGGCAGCAAGTAGTCGAGGCTTCAGCATCTTCTCGTACAGTTTCCCTGTAGTGTTCAACATGCACAGAGGTCTATATGCTGAATGGGACTGCGGATCTATTTTTCCTTCGCTGATCAGTGCCAGACGCTGAACTTTCCACTGTTCGTGAAATAGTCCAGCCCTAAGACAACTGTTCAGCATGTTCAATAAGATCTGCGGGCATGTATCAGCTATTGCTTTTAGTGCTTCTGCTGGGATTCCACCCGGCCCTGGAGCTTTTCTGTTTTGTAGAGAAGTCCTGACTGTCCTTAGTTCCTCCTCGTCAAAGAGTGGGATCTCCGTTATTGGGGTTCTGTCTGTGTCCTCCTCTCTAGTCGAATGGGTTGGAAAGAGCGCATCAACTATATGGTCCATGGTTTCGGCTGGCATTAACTCGCAAGCTGACAGTGCTCCAAGCTTTCGGGTAACTATTTTATACCCTAAGCCCCATAGCTCAGTATCCACTTCCTGGCGCAATGTAGTCCAGCTCTGTTTCTTGCTGGCCTCAATAGCCATCCTTAGCTGTTTCTTGGCCGCTTTAAATTTCCTGATTGTTGTGGCCTGGTTCGTGTCTCTTCGTCTTTTCCTGGTTATATTCCGTCTGCATTTTAGGCATTCTCTACGTAGCTCTGCGATGTCTGGATTCCACCAATAGGCAGAGGTTCTATTTTTGTGCCCTTTTTTGCAAGGCATCGGAGCGTCACATGCCTGGTGTATAAGCTGCATGGTAGTTTCCACCAATTCTTCCGCACCCATGCTAGCTTCCTCCAGTGTTCTGTTTTGCTCTCTGACTATAGTCAGGTATAGTTTATCTGCATCCAGTTTTGCCACATTCCACTTTTTGGCCTTACGAGTTTGTATCCTGGTTGCTGGGCTACCACCCATATTGAAGTATATATACTGGTGGTCACTACCGGTGTAGCCCTCCAGAACCTTCCATTTTTCTATATGACAGGCTATTCCTTCGGTTGCTGAAGTTATATCCGGAATCGTTTCCACGCTTTTGGCCCGCGTGAACGTTGTTGTATTCCCAAAGTTCATGACTAAAAGCCCACGCCTTGCTGCCATGTCCATTATGCGCCTTCCACGCGAATCTGGCCTAGGCATTCCCCCTTCTACTGCCCTCGCATTGAAATCGCCGGCAACTATGACTCCACCTCCGGTTTCCTGGATAGCATCTTCCAGAGAATCCAGTTTTTCCTGAATGTCCAGGATTGACTCGTTGGGCGTAAAGTAACAGCTCACATATGTGACGCCTTTGCTCCTTACCCATACATACCCGTTTCCACATCCATGGTTTTCGATGGGAAGTTTCCTTGGATTTCTCACCCAGATGGCTGCTGTACCAAGGTTATCCGTGAGCCATGTTGTTGTGCCCCTATTTTGATACTGCTCAGTGAGTATCAGCAGATCAATTTCCATTCCCAGCACTGTATGTGTTAGGAGATCGTCAGCTGTTTTATTCTTATGCATATTCCCTTGAAGGATGTCAATCATCGCCTCTCGGTTCTTCCAGCTCGGTCGAGAGCCTTCCTAAATGCATGGCATTTTGCTGATCCAGGGATGTGACCCCGTTGCTCTGCCGCTAGATCGAGATCTGTGCATAGGACACATTGTGCATTAGACTTGCACTCGGCGCCCTTATGATCGGTCTTACCGCATTTGTAGCATTGGTTCTTTCTGTCAGTCCCTTTGCATTCCCTTGCCTGATGACCATAGCCTAGACACATGAAACAGCATGTGACCACGGTTCTCCTTCTTACACGGCAGTTAACCCATCCGATCTTGATGCGGGCAGTTTTAAGTAACTCGTCAGCTGCCTGATCGTTCACTTCTGCTATCGCCAAAATTTGGCCTATGCTGTTGGGCTCTGTTAAGCTGACCTTGAGTTTTCCTGTGAGTTCCCAGAGATCACATGTCAATGCCTCTCTGACTTCTTCTTCTGTTGTCAGGCTGTCCAAGTATCTAATTTCTAGAGACGTCCGTGGCACCTTATTCACAACCGTGCCCTGATCTCCAAGTGCACTTTTAAGGGCTTCTGTGAAATCCTTCTGATTTTTTTAGTCCTTTCCCAGCTCCAGCAAGAGGAATCCAGCTCTTGTCTGGCGAATGGGCTTTAAAATCTTCTTTGTGTTCTCCGGTTTAACATTTCCCCGGATTTCCCCTAGGACCTCTACATAGGTTTTTCCTTTAGCAGGTTTAATTATAATGGCTTCTGTTCTTGTTTTTGTTGCCTTCTCTTTCCTTTTCTTGATCTTGTTTGCTTGCCCCTCAGCATGGGTCTGTTTTTCAGCCTTATCAGCTTTCTTCTTGCGTCTTGTTACATCCGTCCACATCGGAGGAGACGCCACATCTTTTATTCTCTTGTCCATTGGAGTAGCACCCTGATTTTCCGCTAGGCTCAATTCTGTTCATTTAGCAGACGTTCGCCTCGGTGTGCTGTGACTCCTTTGCGTCTGCTGCCTCTCTGTGCTTAGCCTACTGATTTGCGCACAAACCGTCGGTTTTCTCTCCTGTTGAATGACCTCTATGGCTTCTATCACACCTGTTCAATTTTGTATTGCGATGTCAGGCGGGGCAAAATAGCTGGGAACGGGTATACCGCCGGACCTAACTCCTACCCCAGTTCCCTGGGGCCCAGCCTTCGTTTAACCAGTCCCGGGAAAACAGGGACGGACTGGAACTCGCCTGGGGCACTGAAGATTCCGACCTCTGCAGCCACCACGCACTCCCTCATTAAGGCCCAAAGGGGCTGGCTGCTGATCGCATGCTGTGGCTGACACATAGGCAGTGCTAGCACACATCAGCCCCTTGCCGCGCCAGCGGGTAAGGCAGACGTGGTTCGGGGCACTCCCAGTGGGAGTCTCTCTTATAATCTCCTATGTTGAGCTTCACAAAAATTTCCATTTCATCATTAAAAAATTTGTCCTAATTAGTAATATTTCCTTGTCCTTGATCGAGATTTAAAGAAAAGAATTTTCTCTTTATATTATGAATTTCACCAATTGTTTGGAACAATTTCTAGGGTTGACGATGAGTTTGAAGGCAGGATTTGACAAATTATTATTATGACGCGAAATTTATTGAACTTACAAATGGATGTTCTCTAAAAGTCGTAGACTCAGTTTCTTTTTTTTTTTTTAACAAAATCTCTGCAAATATTTATAATTCACCGTGAAGGGTTAAAATTCTTTATTGTTTTGTAGTTTCAATCACGTATTTTAAAAATCCATTTGTATTAAAAATATTTTCTGAAAATATTGATAACACAAAAATACTATTGAACTAAAGTTTCAGATCCCAATGCGCTAATACAGGACCTGTTTTCAGCTTAATAATCCCTAAAGCGGATACAAGTACAATTTATGCATAATAATAAAATTGTGGTTTGATTGTAAAAAATGATTTAGTTAGTCAGGCCAAATAAAAGGCTTTGTATATTTAACTTGGTCGTTTATTAAGACAAGTAATTAAATCATGAAGACTAATACATTATTATTGAATTGAAATGAATAATGGGTTGAATATAAAAAAATTTGCCATTTGTAATTTTTTAGGGAATCGAAAATATAAATAACTTTTTGTTGTGCTCTGCCGATTATTTAAAAAATGGTCGCGACTAGTCATCCATATGTTCATGATAATATTGAAATCTATATTGATGAAATATAATAATCCAATATGAAAATTTTCATCTGATGCATTTCAAGTGTGATGATAAGGTTCATTTTCAATTTTTTCTCCTGGGAATTGATATAAAAAGATACGAAATTGTTTGTCTTTTTTCACGTTTAAAACGAGTGAGGGACTTAAAAATATATTTATTTGCATAACTACAAACAAATTTCCTTATCACTACTCAATGTTTGGAGAAATTGATTTACACAAGCAATGTTTTGGTTGTAGATCAATTCAATACGGATACGTCAATTGATATGCGTTTTCATATTTCACAGTACAAATACTATAGATAACAGATATCATTCACGTTTCACGGAAAATGTCATTTTTCTATCAACATGATTTTATTGGGAAATCTATACTACAAATAGTGGTTATATTGCATGCAAATTTACAGAGAGACTTCCTGAAATAGGTACAAAAGCCTACTGGTATTACTGAATCCCTCATGAAAACATATAAAATATAACAGTTGGACCAAATCTCAAAAATGACCTGTATAATATTTGTTAACGGCTACAAATTGAATCCTTTGCATCCTCACAGTTTTTCTGCGCAAAGTTTGAAAATTCTGAGAAAAATTATGCTACTTCAGTAGAGCTTAGGCTACTGAAATTTTATGAATTTGGCATTATCCTTTAATTTTTAACTCAATAAGAAAATCTCAAAGTCGTATCACGATTTTTAATATTCAAATGCCCCCTTCAATATCTGTAGTTGTGGAAAGTGCGCGCGGAAAGTCCTTGAAACCATATACTGGAAAACGATGTGCTTCTAAAGTTTTCTGAGTATCACACACTTAAATATTGCGAATTTTGATTTTGTCTAAAGAACGTCAAGTAGAATCAAATTTTTACTCACGTTGATGTATTTCAGCGTCCGAAAAAACTGTTTTTATAAAAAAAAGGATATAGTAATTTTTTATATAAATATCTCATAATATTACCTACCCGCACTAAAATGGGCAGTATCCCGAACATAAAACTAGAGGAACCAACTCCAAATAATCTTCTGTTCTCCATTTGTTTTGTTATAAAAAAAGGTAATTCATTTTTTTTATTATACTTTTGTAGCTTGTGTGTATGCGCAAAATAAGTGGCCCAAGCTTTATATTTAACTTTTTTTTCCGAAAATGACACTTTTCGTGGAAACGCCTATATTTATATAATATTTGTTACTATATTTACCAAAATAATTAGAAGTGACTATAAAGGCGAAGACCAGGGTGCAAATGTTCTTCATTTTTGTCAAGCTGAAGAAAAACTGATTACAGTTATATTGAAGAATTAAGATGACAGTACTTATCGTTCTGAGATATTTGATTTTGTGTTTGATAAGTATGTTTGAGGAAAACAATTATGTACTTCATTCGTTAAAATTAAGGTCATAATTTATATTATAATCTCTCATGTTTTATGAAAAGCCAGTTTTTACGACGAGAGGCTCAAGATATGACAGATCAAAAATGAAGACTTGAAAATTCTAATTGTCTACATGTACCAAAAATATACGGCTATTCGTACCAAAATTTCAGTGCAAATAACCCCTTTCCCTAGAATTTGTGCCAAAAACACTTCAAAAGTTGTAACGTTTGAAAGTGAAAAATTTTTAATTAGGTATTTAAAATTGAAAAGTTAAAATTAAAATCAATGAAACTGGAGTGTGAGGTCTTTTAAAAGTTGAAATTATATAGTTATCTCAAGTTCAAAAATGAGCATTTTTAAAAATGATTTTTTAAAACGAGGAAAATATTTCCACTGTTAATTGTAACTAATTCTGGAAGAGTAGTGAAGGCGAACTTTCGAAAAAAATATTCGAGATTAAAGGCGTTCAGTTATTTAGAGTTTAATGTTTTTGCTTCCTCTGCAATGCTGTAATTCTTAAATCCAATTTTTTAAATAAAAACATACCAAAGAGATTTGTAGAGTGTTCTGCAAAGAATAAAACGATATAATTTTGACTTTTTAATATAGAATTTCGTGAAGAATTGAAATTTCGACTTTGGGACAGGCAATTTTCACAATGAATTAGAATTTTTACATTGGGACAGGACAGTTTCTTAAAGAATTATAACTTTGAGATAGAACTAAGAATTTCTATAAAGAATTATGATTTTTATTTTAGGTTTACTGTAGAACAGGAAATTTCATAAATATTCATAAATATAATTCTGACTTGGATAGAGAATTATAATTTTGAGCTTGGAACGGGGCATTTTGAGAAGAATTATTATTCTGTCTTGAAACAGGTACCTTTTTAAAATAGAATGGGAAATTTTTGAAAATAATTTTAATTCTGATTTAAAAAGGATTTTACAAAAACAATCCCTACTCCAAGTCAGAATTCGTCAGATTTTGAAAAAATTTTCTCTAAATCAAAATTCGTTTGAAGTTAACAATTTTTTTTTTCAATAAAAATTTGCCAGTATTTCACATTTTCCTGTAAAATTTTTTTGGATAAGATAGTTACTATATTTCCTAATTATAATAGAAAGTATCGTAAATAAATATAATTTTGACTTTCGAACCGGGAATTTTTGTAAATAATGGTAATTTTCACATTAAAATAGGAGATTTCCGTAAAGAATTATAATTTAGACTTTAGCATCCCGTGGAGAAATTACCCAATTTGATCCTGATTCCCGACGTGGCCCCGATCGGGTTAGCCCAATGCGGCCCTGATCATGGCTGCTGTTGTGGTCCTGGTCGGGGCACATCGGGCTACCCTCTGTTAATTTATAGTTAGTTTCAAAATTAGAAATAATTAAATTTAAAATTACTCCCTGTCTTAATTATTGAATATTTAACTAATTTTCATTTCAGTGACTAACCTAAATTTAAGTAGTTTAAATTAGTTTCTCATATGCAAAGAATATAAGAAACGAGAAAAAACAAAAAAATGCTTAAATTCATTTCAACAAAATGTCTAAAAATGTATGTTTACGGACGCGCTTAATTAGTTAATAAATATACAATTATCAAGTTAGTAATAATTATTGTAAGTATTTTTTTAATCTGTTTAGAGTTTATACTTATTAGGATTTGAATTTGCCGCGCTAACCTCGAATGTATTCGATTAGTCTTCCGTTCGATTATTTGGCAACTAACGGGCGAAAGGAAGAAGACCTCGTTAATCATTTACGCAAAGATTTTAGACCGGGGTAAGGTGTTCATATCCAACTAGAATTATTTAGCTCTCTAAGATTTCCGACAGTGAACTTTGAGAAAGCGTCGACAAATTTTTTGCTTATAACCTCACTTTTTTATACTTTGCTCCACGTGCCAAAAAACTTTTCAATAAAATTGTCCAATTTTCAAACAAAAAAGGTTAAAGTTCAATCAAATATTAGAATTTTCAAGAAGAACAAATTTTTTAGAAAGCAGTTGGTTCTTGATCAAAAAAGTTTATTTACATCTGAAAAAGCTAACTTTTCTACAATGAAAGCTGATTTTTCAACAAAAGAGTGAAGTTTTTAGGCTGTAAAGTCTAATATTATAGAAAATAGTGGCTTTAAAATAAATGAATAAATAAACATTTAACTGAAAAGATCATTTTCAATAAAAAAAAAATTTTAACAAGATAGTTGTATTATCAACCAAAAAGTTGAACTTTCAAGAAACAAGAATAATTTTATACCCACAAGGATATGACTTTTCAACAAAATATATGAATTTTTAACAAGATAGTTGAATTATCAACCAAAAAGTTGAACTTTCAAGAAACAAGAATAATTTTCTATCCAGAAAGACGACTTTTTAACTAAAAATATGAATTTTCTACCAAATCGTTGAATTTTCAAACAATAAGTTAAATTTTCAACAAACAAGATTAATTTTCTACCCAAAAAGACGACTTTTCAACCAAATTCTTAAATTTCCTGCCAAATAGTCGAATTTTTATCTCATAAACTGAAAATGGAATAGTTAAATTTTCAGATAAAGAGACTGATAAAAAATTAACTTTGAGCATAAGTACCAATTTTCAACAAAATTCTTACATTTTTAACCAAAAAGGATAAATTTTCGACCAAGAAGATTAATGTTCTATCAAAAAATATGAATTTTCAACAAAATACATGAATCTAACGACAAGTTTCAGAATATTTTTCAAAATATTTATATAATGTTTAATATTCCTCATTAATTGTTTAACTCTTTATTAAATAAATTATATTTCAATAACATTCTTATAAATAAAAATTAGAATGGGTCTGTTCAGGGCCAGATCGGGCCTTCCCTATGGATACCCCAGTCAGGCCCTGATCGGATCAGGCGTTTCATTTCGAGTCTGGCCCTGACTGGGATACCCGATTGGGGCCAGATCTGGCCCCGACCAGGGCCATTCTGACGAAAATTTTGAAAAATACTTTCAATTCTGATTTAGAAGAAGGGTATTTAACAAAATATGTTTAAATTCAGAATTACAATTCTTTTAAAAAATTCTCTGTTTCAAATAAGAATTTATTATAATTCTTATGACAAAAAATTATCCGATCAAGCTCAGAATTGAAATTCTTTCCTAAAATTCCCTGATCCAAATAAAAAAATCTTTTAAATCTCCTTAAATGTTTAGAAATTATTCAAAATCGTCTGATGTCATTGAAACTATTTGAACTCTTTTGAATATACTGGGAAAACTTAAGAATTGACCAAGAGAAAACCGGGAATTTGAAATCTTCCATTGGGTACACACTAGGAACTAGGAACCAAAGAACCATAAAATATGAATTAAAGCTTACTTTTTGAATTTCACCCCCATGAGTTTCTTTTATTATAAATCGTTTCTAATACGTGAAATATTACTTTCTACTGATAATTGGATGTTTAAATAAATAGTTTAAACAATTTATTATTGTTTATAGCAATTTTCTCTTAAAATAGAGTTAGAAAGTCGCGCTTTTTTCTGAATTTTTCAACTTGCTTTCAAATTTTCAGTTAAAAAAAAAGCAATAATCAATTGAAGTTAGCAAAAATAATTGTCTAAGCAATGTAGTATTATTTGTAACAATATCCTCTTTGAAAAATAATAAATATAAAAATAAATAATTGTAGAAAACTCGCCTTGTTGGCTGAAAAATTCAAAAATTTAGTAGAAAATTCAACTATTTGGTATAAAATTCAACTTTTTTGTGGAAAAATCGTTTTTTTTTCTGCTAAAAATTAATTTTTTGAAATGACAATTTAACTATCGCATTTTTGGTTGAAATTTATCTTTTTTGATATGGAAATTTAACTATTAGGTTGAAAATTCAACTATTCGGTGAACAAACGGAACAAAATCTTCAAAATAAAATTAATGTGTATACCAAAGAGATGAATTTCCAGCCCAAAAAGTTAACTTGAGAAAAAGACGAATTTTCAACAAAATGGTTCAACTATTGAAAAAATTGTAAAATTTTCAAGCCAAAAAGAGGAATCTTTTCGAAGACAGTTAATTTTTCAACAAAAAAGTTCATTTTCAACCAAGAAAGATGAATTTTCTACCACAAAAGATCAATTTTCATTCGAAAACAAATGGTTGAATTTTCAACTTGTAAAGTATATCTTTCCAACAAAAAATGGAATAGTTAAATTTTCAGATAGAAAAAATTGATTTTTAACAAACAAAATTACAATAAAAAAGTTAAATTTTCAACAAAGTTGTTGAATTTTGAAGAGAAAAAGGCGACCAAGAAATTTGACATTTTTACCATAAGAGATAAATTTTCTACCAAAAGACGAATTTGTATCCAGTTAAATTAAACGATAAAAATAAGTTTTTAACAAAATAGTTGAATTCTCAACCAAAAAGATGAATTTTCAACAAAAAAGTTAAATTTTTAACAAAGTCGTTCAATTTTGAAGAGAAAAAGGCGAATTATGTACAAAACAGTCGAATTTTCAACCCAAAAATATAATTTAACAACGAAAAAATTCATTCCTACAAAATAGTCAAGTTTTTCTCCAAATAGTCCAATTTTTATATGAATAGCTTCATTTTTAACCAAATATTTGAACTTTTAATAAAAAATACGAATTTCCCACAAAAAAGTTAATTTTGAATTAAATTGTTAAATTGTCAAGTCTAAAAGATTAAATTTTCTGCAAAACAGTTAAATTTTTAACCCGAAAATATGAATGTTCAGCTTAAATAATAAATCTTCAACCAAAAAAAAAAAATGCATTTAAAAAAAAATAGTTCCATTCTCAACCAGGTAGTGGAATTTTTAATCAATAAAGAGGAACTTTTAGCACAAAATGTAATACTTGATGCTTATACGAAAAAAGATTTCCATTTAAAATAAAAAAACATTTGAATTCAACCAAAAAATTAGAATTTTCAACAAAACAGTTTAATCCTTAACCAAACCAGATTAATTTTCAACTAGTTGCATTTTCAACAAAAAAAGATGAATTTTTAACCAAGCAGATTAATTTTCTAAAACTGGAATAATTTTCGACCAAAAAAATAAATTGTCAACAAAGTAGTTCAACTTTCAATCAAATAGTTGAATTTTTGACCGAAAAAGATGATTATTGACAACATAGTAGCATTTTCAAAAAAATAAATTAATTTTCAACCAAATTGGGTTTCTTTATGGGTTCTGTTAATTCAGTTTACATTTAAGCAAAAAACGAGAAAAAGGGAGGTTTCTTGAAAACAGGGGGAAAAAGAAGAATTATTTTTAAAAAAGGTGAATAAAGAAATGAGTGTGAAGTATGAAGTATGAAAGTGCTTTTCAAATTTATTGCGTTATTATTGAATTTTCTACACAAATATATAATTTTTTTATTTTCATCCAAGAAAGGTGACTAGTGAATAGTTTAATCAAAAATATGGATTTTTGCACAGAGAAGATTAATGTTCTACCAAAAAAGATGAATTTTCAATAAAATACATCAATTTTCAAAAAAGTCGTTGACTTTTGAAGAGGAAAATACGAATGGTAGATTTTTGATTGATTTATATAAATTTTTAACGTAAATAAATAAATAAAAATAAATTTTCAACAAAACGAAGAATTCAACAGAAGAGAAAAGATTTTTTTATGTAGAAATTTATACTTTTTGGTTAAAAATTCAACGGTTTGGTTTGAAACTAATCTATTTTAGTTGAGGATTAAACTAGTTTCTTGAAAATGTGTCTTTTTCATTGAAATCAAATGGTCTAAATATAAAATTCCAATATTTTTTGGTTGAAATATCAACTATCTATTAAATTTTGTGTTGAAATTTTATCTTTTTGGTTAAAAATTAATTTTTTCAATCAGAAATTTAACTATTCTATTTGTGGTAAAAAAAAATTTTTTAAGTTGAAACTTCCACTATTTGGTTGGAAATTTATATATTTTGTTAAAAAATCCTCTTTTTTGTCGTATTATTATTATTTTTGGTAAAATGTTTGTAGAATTTTCATCTTGTATTATTATTATTATTGAATTTTTAACAACAAAAAATGTAATAAAAGAGAAAAGATTTTTTAAAGAGATATTATTAGTATTTTTTATTAGTCAGTTAAATAAATAATAATGATAATAATGACTAGTTATTAAGTCATTATTGAATTTTCTACTCAGAAATATAATTTTTTTATTTCAAACAAGAAAGATATAATAATAGTTCAATAATAATTTAACCAAAAAGATGGATTTTAGCCCAGAGAAGAAGAATATATTCTACAAACATTTTAAATTATGGTTTTGCCGAAATAAAAGTAAATAAAAAAAAGTATATGCGGAATTAGAAACGAAAATAAAAAAGTAGTGGCTCATTCCGCCCCATATGACGTTTTCAAATAAAATAAAAATTTCACCTATTTCTGTTTAACAATTATATAAAAATCTGTTGAAAAATTAATGTTTCATAAATAAGCTATCTAAATAGTCACTGGAAAAACATCAAGTATGTGATTTTGTGTGATTCGTGGACTTTTTAAACAAATGCAAAATAGCAGAATACAGGTCTCAAAATTTTTGCTTCCGTTTTTTCAAAATTTATTCAACGTTAAGCGAAATTAAAAAAAAAAGTTTCATAACGTTCTTTCTGATATTAGTACAAAGAACAGTTAGAAAAGAAATGATAGCCTACGAGAAAATTGAGTGGCTCATCTTACCCCCTATGCCCATCTCGCCCCACCCTACCCTAATGTTCCACGAAAAAAATAAATTTTAAAAAAAGCACATCAATATTTAACGCAGTCTTTGGATTTTTAATTGAATGTTTAGAAGAAAAAATGAATTTTCAACAAAAAATTGAATTTAAAAAAAAACGAATTTTTAACAAAATGGACGAATCTTTAACGTAATACGTATCTTCCTCAATAATTCCAAACAGTTTTAAGCCGAAAATGGAATCGTTGAATTTTTAGATGAAAAAATGAATTTTCAACAAAAAATACAATAAATTGAAATTTTTTTGTTTAAATACGAATTTTCAATAAAACAGTTTAATTTTGAACGTAATACGTATCTCCTTTAATGGTTTCAATCAGCTTTCAACCAAAAATCGAATCGTTAAATTTTTAGATGAAAAAATGAATTTTCAACGAAAAATACCATAAATTGAATTGAAAAAAAATACGAATTTTCAATGAAACAGTTTAATCATGAACGTAATACGTATCTTCTTCAATGATTTTAATCAGTTTTCAACCGAAAATGGAATTCGTCGATTTTTTAGATGAAAAAATGAATTTTCAACAAAAAATACAATAAATTGAAATTTTGTTTTGAAAAAATACGTATTTTCAATAAAACAGTTTAATTTTGAACATAATGCGTATCTTGTTCAATGATTTTAATCAGCTTTCAACCAAAAATGGAATAGTTAAATTTTAGATGAAAAAATGAATTTTTAGGTGAAAAAATGAATTTTCAACAAAAAATACAATAAATTCAAATTTTTTTTTAAATACGAATTTTCAATAGAACAGTTTAATCATGGACGTAATACGTATCTTCTCCAATGATCTTGATTAGTTTTCAACCGAAAATGGAATCGTTAAATTTTTAGATGAAAAAATGAATTTTCAACAAAAAATACAATAAATTGAAATTTTTTGAAAAAAATACGAATTTTCAATAAAAAGTTTAATTTTGAACGTAATAAGTATCTTCTTCAATGATTTTAATCAGTTTTCCACCGAAAATGGAATCGTTAAATTTTTAGATGACAAAATGAATTTTCAACAAAAAATACAATAAATTGAATTAAAAAACAAATACGTATTTTCAATAAAAAGTTTAATCTTGAACGTAATAAGTATCTTCTTCAATGATTTTAATCAGTTTTCAACCTAAAATGGAATCGTTGAATTTTTAGATGAAAAAATTAATTTTCAACAAAAAATACAATAAATTGAAATTTAAAAAAAATATGAATTTTCAATAAAACAGTTTAATCTTGAACGTAATAAGTATCTTCTTCAATGATTTTAATTAGTTTTCAACCTAAAATGGAATCGTTGAATTTTTAGATGAAAAAATTAATTTTCAACAAAAAATACAATAAATTGAAATTTAAAAAAAAATATGAATTTTCAATAAAAAGTTTAATCTTGAACGTAATAAGTATCTTCTTCAATGATTTTAATCAGTTTTCAACCTAAAATGGAATCGTTGAATTTTTAGATGAAAAAATTAATTTTCAACAAAAAATACAATAAATTGAAATTTAAAAAAAAATATGAATTTTCAATAAAACAGTTTAATCTTGAACGTAATAAGTATCTTCTTCAATGATTTTAATTAGTTTTCAACCTAAAATGGAATCGTTGAATTTTTAGATG
>CAKNYM010052214.1:353233-368848 GCA_932195095.1 Andricus curvator | reverse complement strand
ACGAATTTTCAATAAAACAGTTTAATCCTGAACGTAATACGTATCTTCTTTGATGATTTTAATCAGTTTTTAACCGAAAATGGAATCGTTGAATTTTTAGATGAAAAAATGAATTTTCAACAAAAAATACAATAAATTGAATTTTTTTTGGTAAAATACGAATTTTCAATAAAAGAGTTTAATTTTGAACGTAATACGTATCTTTTTCAATGATTTTAATCAGTTCTAACCGAAAATGGAATCGTTAAATTTTTAGATGAAAAAATTAATTTTTAAGAAAAACAGACAAAATTTCAACAAAATAGATCAATGTTTTACGAAAGAGGTAAACCTGATAAAAGGGAATTTTTTTCAAATCAGTTCAACTTTCAACAAGGATTTAAATTTTTAAACAAATACGAATTATCAACAAACGGTCATCTTTCGCAAAATTTCGCAAACATTGTTCAAAATTATCATCAGGAAACGTACTAAACGATATCTAAGTTCGTAACGTCACTTGCACTGCCCCCCTCCCCTGAAAAAAATTTAGTCGGAAAAAATTACTTCAGAGGGGGGGGGGGGTAAAATGTAAATTCCCTATGAAAGGGAGGTACGTGGTTAAAAATTTCAGAAAAAAAGTTGACGTAATTTATGCACAGCCCACTAACAGATACCCTGATTTGTTATCTCAACGAAATTTTGGTTTCTTCAACAAAATCTCTTTATATTGGAAAAGGATGAAGATCCTTGAATTCATATGTGCGTCCCTGGTCAAGAAAATTCTAATCTCTCCCAGGACGAAAGAGATTATTTGATAGCTGTATTCCATAAATTGTAAACACACACTGCCAGTCAAAGTGAACCGTTCCCAGTTAAACCTTGTGAAATGTGATGTACAAATCGAGGATGAAATTGCACGAGGTTAAATTTCAATTAACGTATTTTCCATTAAAAATAAAATCTAAATAATATTAGCTAATTGAAAAAAAAAGATTTTCAATTTGAATCATAAATTTTACCCACTCTGGATCCAACGTATTAATTTTCTTAGGTAAATGAATATTTATTTAGTAAAGTCTTTTTTCTCAAAATTTCCAGAATCGTTGTCGTCAATGCAAAAAGTTATTTTGCTGTGTTAATTGTCGCTTGGCTCATGAAAACAAGAAGCATTCGGAACGTGAATTAAAGTGTGATCTCTGTTGTTCCAAAAAACTTCAAATTCGAGGAGACGAAAGTCACGAGTTCATCTGCCATTTGGTTTTTAATCATTTGCCACTTCTGTGTCGTCTCTGTGGTCAATCCTTCGAATCCAATCAGGATTTGGCAGTTCTTCAAAAGTGCGGTTGGTGGAAAACCGAAAATTCCCAACGACTGTTGCAAGTTTTGGGGAAAACTTTTCCGTCAACACCTTCTTCCGAAATCAAGGCATCTTTAAATGTGTGTAATAATAAGGAGCCGGTTACGGAAAACAGACATAGTGGTGATTTCGTCACCTTCAATTCACCTCCGGTGTTGACTCGAAATACAAGTACACCTATGCATATTGGATTGAATGCTCTGAAGGGAAATTCGGAATTCAAGTCCTTAAATGCTTTGAGTTTCCTTTTAAAAACGCCAAGGAAATTTTCACCGTCTTTGGAGGATCGAGGATCTTGGCCCATTATTGATAGCAGCGAAATTAAAAGGTTCAACTCGGATTCTCAGTACTGTAGTGGAATCTCTTCGTATTCGAGATCTTCATTTCAGGTATGACTTTTTTTCGTGATCGGATTAGAGTTCTTAAATGCTCAAGAATTTATGTTGAGCAAATGCTCTCGAGAATATGCTCAGCATTTAAGCTCGAACAGAGAATTTATAGAGCATTAAAGAAAATTTAAAGCATTTATTGTTTAAACAAATATATATCACACTTAGTACATATATTTTCACAAACTAGCTGTGAATTCGATCTCGAGTGTTTCCACTTTGTTTGTATTTATAATTATATGGTGCTCATTTCACAAGCACTTTGCTTCCCGTTAGCAAATGTATTTGCTTCCTCATAGAGGAAGCATTAGTTATTTTTTTAAATAATAGACAGACCAAAGTCTTCATTTTGATCAATTTAAAAATAGAAATGTACAAAAAATGCAAAACAACAAAATAATACAAAAGAATTGTTTAACACAAAGACAAATCAGACAAATCAAATTTTGTATTCGAAATGATAATTTTTTGAGCTGGAAAAGGGATGGGAAAAGTTCTGTAGCACCCTATCCCTTTCCCAGCTTTATGATTTCTTTACAAGAATTGTCAGAATTATTCTATTTGAAAATTTATGAATGAAAAGTCTTTGCTATTCCTGCATCAACTTTAAATTATGTCAATGAAAAAAGTTGATCTGTTTGGAGCAGATGACTCAAATATTATAATGAATGAGCATAACTTCCTTAATCTTCAATAAAGTGTAGTAATATTATAGATCAATCGATTTGCCTTGAATCAAGGAATCTTTTCCGTTCTTGCATCAATTTTGAATTATGTTAGTGAAAAAAGTTTTACTATAAAAAACCGATTTTCAAAATATATACATCACAGTAACTTCCATACTCTTTGATAAAATGTATCAATATTGTAGGTCAATCGATTCGTTTTGAACCAAGGGATCTTTTATATTCTTGCATCAACTTTAAATTATGTTGAAGAAAAAAGTTTTACTATAAAAAACCGTATTTTCAAATATTATGCATTACCATAGCTTCCTTACGCTTCAATAAAATGTATTAATATTAAAGATCAATCGATTCGACTCGAATCAACACATCTTTTCTGTTCCTGCATCAACTTTGAATTATGTTAATGAAAAAAGTTTTACTTTAATAAACCGATTTTCAGAATATATAAATTACCATAACTTCCCTACGCTTTAATAAAATATATTAATATTATAGGTCAATCGATTCTTCTCGAACCAAGGAATCTTTTTTATTTTTGCATCAACTTTGCATTATGTTAATGAAAAAAGTTTTACTATAAAAAACCGATTTTTCAAATATTATTAAGTGCTCAGAAATAATGCAACAAATATTTTTAAAAATCCTTCGGTCAGTTTCAAGATATTCATCGGGAAAATAAGCCCTCCAAATTTGATCAATTTATCTGCGACCATTTTCAAGTTATCGTGTTCACAAAAAAGCGTGACGTCCACACAACCACACACACACACACATCCGGACAATTGCTTAGAACATTGTATTAGACATTTTTAAATTGGGGAAGGTTCAATTAAATGAATTTAAAAATTTTGGAAAATGTTACCATTACAAAGCTTCCTCTATGAGGAAGTAAAAACATTCTAGAGTGAAATAAAAATATACTTTTTTTAAATTACAGAGTTGCTACAGGGCAGGTAATTCCAGAGAGTGAGGGAATGTCAGGGAAAATCTGACAGAGTTAGGGAATTTTCAATAAATTACAGTTGAAGTTAATTTTATTATAATGGTTGAAAATCGAAAATATTTGGTGGAAAATTAATCTCTTTTTGTTGTGGATTTAAACTAATTTGTTAAAAATTCATCTTTTTTGATCGAATTCAACTATTTTTGGTATAAAATTAAAATCCTTTTTGTTGTTGAAATCTAATATATCACGTTTTTCGTTAAGAATTCATCTTTTTTGGTAGAAAATTCAACTACTTAGTTGGAAGTGGAACTTCTTTGTTAAAAATTAATGATTTTGTTGACAATAATGTTTTCTAGGTGAGAATTAATTGTTTTAATTGGAAATTTAACTCGTACATGTTTGCTTCAAAATTTATCTTCTTAAGTTGAAAATTCAAATATCTGGTTTAAAATTCCTGTATTTTATTGAAAACTCGAATTTTGTGGAAGAATATTTAATCTTCTTGGTGACTAATTCATCCTTTTTGTTGAAAATTCCTTTAAAAAGTCAAATATTTGGTTGAATATTCATGTACTTTATTAGAAATTGATGTTATTGGTTGAAAATTTGAAAAGTTATCTTTTTGGTTGAAAATGAGATTTTTCTTATTTAAAATTCATTTTTTAAACTGGAAATACAACTTCCATTTTTTGTTGAAAACTTATCTTTTCTGATAGAAATTTGATCTTCTTGGTTGAAACTTATACTATTTCGTTGAAAATTTACTTTAATTTCGTTGAAAATTAATTCTTTCTACTGAAAATTTAAATATTCTATTTTTAGTTGAAAATGTATCTGTTTTTGGTGAAAATTTAACTATTTGTTGAAAATTCATGTACTTTATTAAAAATTCACCTTATTGGTTGAAAATTGATCTTTTTTGTTGAAAATGATATTTTTCTTATTTATTTTTTTGTGGATAATTTACTTTTCTTGATAGAAATGTAATCTTTTCCGTTAAAAAATTATCTGTTTAGTAGAAAATTTAACTGTTCTATTTTTTGTTAAGAATGAACTTCTTTCATTGAAAAAAAAATGTTTAGTTCAAAATTTATTTTTTTTGTTGATAGAAAATTTATCTTTTGGATTGCAAAATCCACAATTTGAAGAAAATTTCATATTTTTTGTTGAAAATTTATCATAGTGGTTAAAAACTAATTTCTTTGGTTGAAAATTCGTTTCTTTTTAGTTGAAAATTAATTTTATTCACTGAAGATATAACTATTCCATTTTCGCTTGAAAATTTATTTTTTTAGTTGAAAATTAATTAATTTCGCTCAAAACTCGTTTTTTTCAATTTACTTTCCTAACTGCAAATTGAAATATTATAGTTTTGGTTTGTAAATTTGGATTTTTTAGTTTAAAAATGAATTATTTTGTTAAAAAATCATTTTTTTGTTATGAAACAAAAAATATTTTTTTGAAAATTCGTTTTTTTTTGGTTGAACATTTATTTTTCTGATAATTTAACTATTCTAATCTTGGTTGAAAATTGATTTTTGTTAGATTAAAATTCATAAACTTTGCTAAAATGAGTCTTTTTTGATAGAAAATTAATCTTTTGCGTTGAAAATTCAACTAACTATTTGGTTAGACATTCATATTTTTGGATGAAGATTCATCATTTTAGTTAAAAATTCTTTTTTTTTGCACTGTTTAATGCGAATAATATGTTTTTACTTTGACTTCTTTCATCATTTAAATTTAGCGCCCTTTCCTATTAACTTAACTATTTTTTGTGGAAAATTTACTTTTTTTGATAAAAATGTAATCTTTTTCGTTAATAAATCATCTGATCAGTAGAAAATTTAACTATTCCATTTTTTGTTAAGAATTAACTTCTTTCGTTGAAAAAAAAACGTTTAGTTGAAAATTTATTTTTTTTTTATAGAAAATTCATCTTTTGGATTGCAAAATCCACTATTTGAACAAAATTTCATATTTTTGTTGAAAATTCATCATAGTGATTAAACATTATTTCTTCGGTTGAAAATTCGTTTATTTTTAGTTGAAAATTAATTTTTTTTAATTGAAGATATAACTATTCCATGTTTGCATGAAAATTTATATTTTTAGTTGAAAATTAATTAATTTTACCTCGAAACTCGTTTTTCTTTCAATTTACTTTTCTAACTGCAAATTAAAATATTATATTTTTGGTTTGTAAATTTAGATTTTTCAGTTTAAAATTGAATAATTTGTTAAAAAATCATTTTTTTGTTATGAAAACAATATTTTTTTTTTTTGAAAATTCGTTTTTTTTTTGGTTAAACATTTATTTTACTGATATTTTAACAATTCTAATCTTGGTTGGAAATATTTTTTTTCAGATTAAAATTCATGAACTTTGTTAAAATGAGTCTTTTTTGGTAAAAAATTAATCTTTTGGGTTGAAAATTCAACTATCTATTTGGTTAGACATTCATATTTGTGGATGGAGATTCATCATTTTAGTTAAAAATTAATTTCTTTGGCACTGTTTAATGCGAATAATATGTTTTGACTTTGACTTCTTTTATCATTTAAATTTAGCGCCCTTTCCAATATGAAGCGATGAATTTTCCCGCGAAATTGAAATAATGTAATTATTAATAATAAAAGTATAAAATACGTTTTTTTAAATCCTAATTCAAAATGCTCATAAATGCTCATTAAAGTCTCAAAGCACATAAAGGTCGAGCATATTCTCAAGCATATTCTCATGCTCGTGAGAATTTCTCCGAGCACTTAACCTCTATAGAACACTGAAAGGAATATCCATAAGGGGCCGTCCGTAAACTACTTTACCAATTGAAAATTTAACTATTTGATTGAAAGTTTACGTTATTTTTCGAAATTATTATTATTTTTTTTTTGTAGAAATTCAAACTTTTTCGTTGAAAATGCAACTGTTTTGTTACAAAATAATCTATTTTATTACAGGATTTAACTGGTTAGTTGAAAATGTGTCTTTTTTATTGAAGCAAATTCCTCTAAATGAAAAATTGTAATACTTTCTGGTTGAAACATCAACTATTACATTTTCTGTCAAAAATACATCTTTTTTGTTGACAATCATTTTTTTTAACTAGAAATTTAACTATTTCATTATTCGTGGACATTTTTTTTTAATTGAAACTTCAACTAGAAATTTATGTAATTTGTTGAAAATGTGTTTTCTTCTCTTGAAATTTAAACTTTTCGGTTAAAAATGCAACTGTTTGGTTTAAAACTTATCAACTGTTACATTTTCTGTCGAAAATACATCTTTTTTATTGACAATCATTTTTTTCAACTAGAAATTTAACTATTCCATTATTCGCAGAATAATTATCTTTAGTTGAAACCTCAACTATTTGGTTTCTAATTTATGTAATTTGTTGAAAATTCGTTTTTTTTCGTTAAAATTTAAACTTTTTGGTTAAAAATACAACAGTTTGGTTTAAAACTAATCTATTGTATTAGATGATTAAACTGGTTAGTTGAAAAGGTGTATTTTTTATTGAAATGAATTCCTCTAAATTAATTTTTTTTTTATTTTTTGGTTGAAACATCAATTATTAAATTTTCTGTTAAAAATTCATCTTTTTTGTTGACAATTATTTTGCTGCCTAGAAATATAATTATTCCATTTTGCGTAGAATAATTTTTTTTAGTTGAAACTTCAACTATTTGGTTAGAAATTTATGTCATTTGCTGAAAATTCGTTTTTTTTTTGTTGTTGAAATTTAAACTTTTTGGTTGAAAATACAACAATTTTGTTTAAAACTAATCTATTGTATTAGATGATTAAACTGGTTACTTGGAAAGGTGTACTTTTTATTGAAATCAATTCCTCTAAATGAAAAATTTTAATATTTTTGGTTGAAACATCAACTATTTGGTTAGAAATTTATGTAATTTGTTCAAAATTCGTTTTTTATTTTTGGTTGAATTTCAAATTTTTTGGTTAAAAATGCAACTGTTGGGTTTAAAACTAATCTATTCTATTAGATAATTAAACTGGTTAGTTGAAAAGGTGTATTTTTTATTGAAATCAATTCCTCTTAATCAAAAATTTTAATATTTTTTGGTTGAATCATCAACTAATAAATTTTCTGTTAAAAATTCATCTTTTTTCTTGACAATTATTTTTTTAATTAGAAATTTAACTATTCCATTTCTCGTAGAATAATTTTTTTAAATTGAAACCTCAACTATTTGGTAGCTAATTTATGTAATTTGTTGAAAATTCGTTTTTTATTTTTGTTCAATTTCAAACTTTTTGGTTACAAATGCAACTGTTTGGTTTAACACTAATCTATTTTATGTGAGGATTGAACTGGTTAGTTTAAAAGGTGTATTTTTTATTGGAATCAATTCCTCTTAATGAAAAATTTTAATATTTTTTGGTTGAATCATCAACTATTTGGTTGCTAATTTATGTAATTTGTTGAAAATTGGTTTCTTATTTTTGGTTGAATTTCAAATTTTTTCGATAAAAATTCAACTGTTTGATATAAAACTAATCTATTTTATTATAGAATTGAACTGGTTAGTTGAAAAGGTGTCTTTTTTATTGAAATCAATTGCTCTAAATTTGAAATTTTAATATTTTTTGGTTGAAACGTCAACTATTACATTTTCTCTTGAATATTCATTTTTGTTTACAATTATTCTTTTCAACGTCTTTTTTATTGTAGAAAATCAATTTTTTGTTAAAAAACAAATGTTTGGTTGGAAATTAAACTGTTTTTTGATTTAAAATAAAAATATTTTTTGGTCAAGTATTAAATATTATATTTTTCGTTAAAAAATCGTTGAAAATAAACTTTCTTTTGAAAATTCAACTGTTTTGTAGAAAACTTGTCTTGTTGGCTGGAAAATTTAATAATTTGATAGAAAATTCAACTATTTTGTATAAAATTCAACTATTTTGTAGAAGATTTGTTCTTTTTGTGCTAAACCTTAATTTTTTGTAATAAGAATTAAACTATTGCATTTTTTAGAAAAATTCATTTTCTTAACATGGAAATTTAACTATTTGATTGTAAATTTATGTAATTTATTGAAAACAAATTTTTAGGAGAAAATTAATCTTCTTGGTTTAAAATTCAATTATGTGGTAAGAAATTCATCTATTTTGTTGAAAATTCATCATTTTGAGTAGAAAATCAATCTTTTTGGAAGAAAATTCAGCTATTTAGTTGAAACTTTAAATATTTGGTAGAAAGCTCGTCTTTTGGTTCGAAAATTCAACATTTCAGATGAAATTTTTGTTCTTCATTGACTGAGAAATCTTCCTTTGTTGAAAATTGAACTCTTGTTGAAAATTCGTCTATTTTATTTGAAAATTTATCTCTTTTGGTAGGAATTTCATCTTTTTTGTCTAAAAGTGCAACTTTTTGGTTTGGTTAGTTAATTCACAAGAAACAGTGAAATTTTACGAATTTTGGGCTAGTTTTGACCCCCACCCCTGAAGTGAAGTATTGTATTTTCGAGTAAAAAATATAATTTTTTTACAAAACAATTGAATTTTCAACTCGAAAATATGAATTTACAACAAAAAAAGTTAATTTACAACCAAATAGTTGAATATTCAACTAAAATGATGAATGTTTAACTAAAAAAAATTTCAATTTGCTAACAAATACAGTTTAATTCAACCAGAACAGATGAATTTTCAACAAAATAGTTAAATCCTTAACGATATTAGGGGAATAAATTATTTTAAATAAAATTAATATAGATAATAATATTAAATTGAACTTGAAACGCTCAAAATTGGTAATATTTCAAGTAAAAATATTGTATTTTCAACCTAATATTTGAATTTTCAAGCCATAAAGATTAATTTTGTACTAAGAGAGTAATTTTCAACGCAAAAAAACGAATTTTCAACAAGAAAAATTCATTTCTAACTTATCAGTTGCATTAATAACCAATTATAGTTGTACTTTCAAGCAAAAAATAAGAATTTTCAACAAAATGGTTCAACTTTTAACCAAATAGTTGTATTTTCAAGCCAGAATGATGAATTTTTAACAAAACAGTTGAAATTTTGATTAAAAACAAAAAGATGACGAAAAGAAACTAAGCAAAAGAAGAAATTTTGAATACAACAGCCGATTTTTGTGTAAAAAAATATGAATTTAACAAAATAGTTGCATTTTCAACAAACAAAGTTAATTTACAATCAAATTACAATGAAACTCTCAATTTATTTTTTTCTGAAAAAAGATCTTCTCCCTTCGCTCCGCTGGGAATCGAACCACAGAACTTCCGATTACCGGTCGGGTGTTTTCCCATTAAGCTACTAGAGAGAACGAGAGAAGAAACTTTTTTCAGAAAATACACACATTATTTTGCCAGATGGTACAAATCACATTTTTCAAGGAATCTGTATTATCATCAGAGAATAACATAAATTGTTAACGTCTTTTCAGACTAGATGGAGCTATGAATTGAAATATATTTTTATTAATTTTTTTTTCTGAAAAAAAGATCTTCTTTCGCTCCGCTGGGAATCGAATTATAATAATAATCGTTCTTTTTGGACGAAAATTTGTCTTTTTGGCTTGAAAATTCACTATTTGGTTAAAAATTAAATTTTTTTTGAAGTTTCATATTTTCGGGTTGTAAATCCGTCTTTTTATCTTGCAAATTCAATAATTTGGTTGCCATTTTTTACTCTTTATTTGAAAATTTAATTGGTTTGTTGAAAATTCGTCGTTTTTTTGGTTAAGAATTATTTTGTTATCTTTTCTGTAAATTTAACTATTCCATTTTTGATTTAAAATTTTTGTTTTCTAGATGACAATTCAACTATTTGCTTGAAAATTCATCTTTATTAGTTGAAAATTCAACAATTTTGTTAAAAATTCGTTTTTTTTTGGTTTGAAAATTAATTTTTTATCTGCTAATTTAACTATTCCATGTTTGGTTTAATATTGATCCTTTTTAGTTAAAATTTGACTATTTGAATAAAAATTCGTCTTTTCTAGTAGAAAGTGAATGTTCTTAGTAAAAATTCGTATTTTTTGGTGGAATTTAACTGCTTTTCATTAAAAATAAAAATTGTTTTCGGTTGAAATTTCGACTATTACGTTATTCTTTGAGAGAGAATTTATCTTTTTTGATGCAAAGTTCAACTTCTTGGTTGAAAGCTTAACTTATTTATTAAAAACTCATTTCTGAATGAAAATTGAACGGTTTTTTCTAAAGTTCGTTTACTTTTTTTGTTTTAAATTAATCTTTTCAGATGAAAATTGAAGTGCTTGAATAAAAGTTGAATTATATTGATGGAATTTCATTTTTTGGTTGAAGATTCATCATTTTATTGAAAATTCATCTCTCTGGTTGAAAATTTACCTATTTTATTGAAAATTGACTTTTTTGTTCGAAAAAACTAATTTTTTAACTGACAATTGTACTATTCTAATTAGAGATTCATAATTCAAGTTGCAAATTAATCTTTTTGGTTGAAAATTCAACTACTTTATTGAAAGTTAAATTATATTGATGGAATCTCACTTTTTAGTTGAAGATTCATAATTTTATTTGAAAATGCATCTCTCTGGTTGATAATTGACATTTTTGGTAAAAAGAATTAATTTTTTAACTAAAAATCGAACTATTGCAATTATAGATTCATTATTTAAGTTGAAAATTCATCTCTTTCGGTAGAAATTTCATCTTTTTGGTTAAAAATCTAATTATTTTTGTTTGAAAAATCTACTATTATATTTTTTGGTTGAGAATCCATCTTTTTTTGGTTAAAAATATCATTATTTGGCTGAAAGTTTAATGTTTTTTTTTAATTGAACAAGTTTGCAACTGGTTTAATGAAAATTTGTCTTTTCGAATTCTAATTCAACTATTTTGGTAGAAAATTCGACTATTTGTTTGAAAATTGAACTCTTATGATGAAGATTCGTCTTTTTGTTAGAAAATTCAGCTCTTTGTTTAAGCACTTAATTATTTTGTTAAAAATTAGTTTTTTATTATTGAAAATTAACCTTCAAACTGAAAATTGAATTATTTCAATTGAATTATTTATTTATTATTATTTATTGAATTATTTATTATTTGTAATTATTTTGTTGAAAATTTATCTTGTTCAGTTAAAAATGTGAGTACTTGGTTAAAAATTCATGTATTTTGTTAAAAGTTCGTCCTTTTGGTAAAAAATCATTCTTCTTCCTTGAAAATTCATCGTTTCAGTTGAAATTGTTGAAATTTGGTTGAAATTTGAAATCCTTTGTTAAAAATTCATTTCTTGGTAGATGATTCATCATTTAAATTGAAAACTCATCTCTCTGATTGAAAATTTAACTTTTCTCTTTAATTAGTTTGTCTATTTTGTTGTAAAATAATTCTTTTATATTAAGATTGAACTATTCTTGTTGAAGATTCATGTTTTTTTTTTAATTTCAAAGTTTTCTTTAACCCGTAAAGGCCACTTTCGGTCACTGTGGCCCCACGGATTTTCCGATTGTTTTTCGAATTGTGTACGTTTTTTTCAAGTATTTTTTTGAATAGTTAAATTATCACTGAGGCTTTGTGAATATTTTATTCCTATTTTGTATTGTTTTAACATCACTCATGATTTTTTTCCGCTAAAAATATCATTTACTTTATTTCGAGGTGTATCCTTTAAGGATTAAACATTTTCTGTTGGCTCTAGGAAATTTTTAACCTTTTAGAAGTATGGAATTCGGAACTAAATGAATCTAAAGTTCATAATTTTCTAAAATATTAATTGTTTTCGAAATATTATTTCGGTCATGACTAACCTACGACTTTCAATAATGAGTATAACAATTGCCATTCGACATAAATGAATGAAGTTATGTAAAAATTAATTTTAGATCCGCAAAATTGAATAATTCTGATCTGAAGTTGATAATGAGAATGATACGCAATAATTAAAATATTTCATGTTACAGGGTAGCAACTTGGCTCAGAGAACAACAAATTCGTCGGCGAACACAGCATCCTACTACACATGTGATAATCTCGAGAGTGATTCCTGTACAAGACCCGATCTGGGAACAAAAGTGAAAGAAACTCCAGAAATAGAAGTCCCAAACAAGAAGGAAGTCAAAGAATCCACCAAAAGAGTAAGATTTTCGGACCAACTCGGACACTTATCAAAAATGGCAGAGAACGACGAATTTTTCGAAGCCCGCGAGAATCTTTCCGTAACATCCCACAAACTTAATGATAACATAGAAGAACCGAAAACACTCGAGAATCACACAGAGGGAACTTCTGACGTCAGCGCGAACAAGGAAAACGAGTTGAATGTGGAAAAGGAAAATAAGGTTTCCTTCGAAGGAAATAATAATTTCCTCAAGGACAATATAGTTCAGCCAAAGGAAAATGAAATTGAACCACAGGAGAATGAAGTTTGCCTAAAGGAGAATGAAGTTTGCCTAAAGGAGAATGAAGTTTGCCTAAAGGATAATCAAATTCCTCTCAAGGAAAATAAAGTTTGCTTCGTAGAGAATCAAGTATTGGATACAAAGTTTTGCCCCGAGGAAGATAAGGAGAACAGCCTACCGAATATTCAAACAGGATCATCAAATCCTGGTCCATCTGGAGACAATCCCACCATCATTGAACAATCTGGATCATCTCGAGTTGTCATGATGGTCCTTGTCGAGAACACAACGCGTTTTTCAAGGTCCGAATTGGCACCTTTGATTGATTCTGGATTGAAGAAATTAGAGGAAACTGCATCTTCCATGGGGAGCGTTTATTCTTCAGTTGGCAGTCGTTCATCTCAAGTGGAAAGACAGGGGTCGGAGGCTAGGGAATCTGGGCCCAGAAGAAGGTCCATTACATCTGTCAACAGTTACCTCAGTTTCACCAGTACAGAATGTTTTTCTGCTCAGAGTGGATCCCAGTGGAATAGTAGTAATGAGAGGTCCTCGTCTGGAAGCGTTGAATCTTCAAAATCTGAAGGAATCTTCTCAACAGTGGCTCGAGTCGTGAGAAGTGCTTTGAGAAAATTACCAGGTAGATGGTTTCTCTGGTTATTTTGTTGTGGAAAGCCTGATTTTGATGAACATTACAATTACAGTGAACTTTGATTTGGTTGCGAATTTTGTGAGAAATGATTGGAGTCTGCTTATAAAGAATCTTCTGGGTGTAAAAGACCAAAAAGACCTTGATGCGAAAAAGATCCTTTATTGAATAAATAATAGTTGGCGTTTCGACAGATGAAAATGCTCTTCTCGTCAGAAAAAATTAATCCATACAGGTCAATTAGAAGTTCATTTGTTCAACAATATGAAGAAAAGTTTATTAGTAGTGTTCAGAATAGTGATGTGTGCTTTAACGAATTCATCGTTTAACAAGTGCCAAACAAACGAAAACGTTTGAATCAGCCAGAGGTTAATCGAATAAATGTAGTTGGAATAGCTAAAACAAATAAACTGAAATTATTTGATTCACCTTTCGCTGATTTAACTGTTTTTTTTTGTTTAGCATTTGTTAAGTTTAGTTTAGTCTAATGATCTCTGATTCACTTCTCAATTTAATTTGGTTAGTAGTTAAAATTTTACTTTATACATGTTAAAAGTTTTGTTATGCCCTTCATCAATACCTTTTGGTTACATTAAGAATTGTGTAACAAATCCAGAATCAATATAGTTAGATTGAAGAAGAAGTCAGAACAAACCTTATGCTCCATATTGAGGATTAGCTCTCATAAGATTTCCTCTCAAAGTTAATCCTCAATGTGGAGCAGAACATTTGTTCTATTGCTGAAATCTATCTGTTAATTCTGAATTGGTGACACAATTTTATCAGAAATCAATATGCCGAACAATACAAATTAACTTTTATTAATGTTGTTGAACGAATGGACTTCTATTTGACCAATATATACTGTTTCCTAATGGGGAAAGCATATCGTTTCGTGAAACTTTGACTATTATTCATTGAATTAAAGATCCTCTTTACATCATCCAGGTGTTTTTGGTCTGAAGTATGTCATTTTTCATCCAGAACATTCTTTAAAATTTGGATAGAGTCTGCTTTTTATGCAAAAAATAATAATATTTATTGGAAAATAAGTAAGGTATTTATTGCAAAAAAGTTATAAATGTAGATCGAAAATTGATTTAATCAATATATTTATTAAGGAGTTATTTGAAAAGAAGAGTTTGATGATATTTAATACAGGAGTTACTGGAAAGTAATGAGAGACTTTGTATTTTTGCTGAGATAGTTTCTATTTGGAAAGGGTAGTGTATTTTTTTGAGTTAAGAAATTTTTATTTCAAGTATGCTTTACTGAAGGAACTGAAGAAAAGAATTACAAAGTAGGAAAGAATTGTTTGTTTTATTACTTTTAAAAATTAGAGAGCTCTGCTTTGTTGAGTTACAAACAATTTTAACTCCAGTAAGAAAGCATTTCTATTATGAAAATGAAAATCATTACATTGAGATTTAGTAGAAGTTATAAACAAGTTCTTACATCTCATTATGCATAACATGATATTATGTTTTGATTTAGTTTGTGTTTTACTAACTTTGTACATTTATACGTTTGTGAATATATCTTCGCCAATTATACTGCAATGTACTTAATTGAGAAATAAATAAATTCTTTAATTCTCTCAATTACTATTCAATGATTTCTTCAAAAACATTTCCAAAACTCTTAACTCCTTGATAAGTATACTCATTAAAATTGATTACCAGTGCGTTTTAAATAGTTATTAAGGTTTTTAAAACTACACGGGTTTTCGTCAGATACATAATACGTCTACAAGAATGCATTGTTTAATGTAATATTTGAACCACATAGTCTAAAGGCAATTATGCTGGCCGAAATAGAGAGCTTTTTCGGAAAATGTTTTTGTTGCTGTTTTTTTTTTTGTAATTGAAAATTGAGTCTTTTTTTTGCGCCTGTGAAATGCAACGCACTGGCTATAGCATATGCCGGGCTTACCATCAAAATTTAGTGTAGATTTTGAAATAATAAATTAATAAAGAATAATAAATTGTAAAATTAGATATTTGTCAAATATTTCTATAACGTTTCTGAAGAATTTGGGTACATTTATTTTAAAAAAATATTCTTTTATAAGGCTGTTGGGCAGAAGCTCTAACCTGAAAATGAGATTTTTCTTATTCAGAATTCATTTTTGAAACTAGAAATATAACTTCCATTTTTGTCGAAAATTTATCTTTTCTTTCTCTAGATGAGAACTAATTGTTTTAATTGGAAATTTAACTCGTA
>CAKNYM010052214.1:319403-343031 GCA_932195095.1 Andricus curvator | reverse complement strand
CCCCCCCCCCCCCTCGAAAGATTTCTACCAAAAAATCTGATGACACTTCGATCACGTCAAAATTCACAGAACTACAGCACTTTAAAGATAACTGAAATTTTTTGAAATATAAATTTTTATGTTCAAAGAGTTCTAATTAGAGTTATGTTTTTCATCGGAAGACTTCTACCAAAAAAGCCTTATGACACTTTTCGATCACGTTGAAATTCACAGAACGACAGCACTTTAAAGATGAGCAAAATTATTTGAATTTTAAAATTTTGAGTTCCAAGAGTTCTGATTAGAGTTCTCTTTTTCCCGGATGATTTTGTACCAAGAAGGCCTTTTCGATTAAGTCAAAATTAAAAAAACTACAACACTGTAAAGTTAACTAAATTTTTCGAATTTTATTATTTTGAGTTCCACCGCCCTTTGGAATATTTCTACAAAAAAGTCCTATGACACTTTTCGATCACGTCAAAATTCACAGAACGACAGCACTTTAAAGATGAGCAAAATTATTTGAATTTTACAATTTTGAGTTCCAAGAGTTCTGATTAGAGTTCTATTCTTCCCTGGGAGATTCCTACCAAAAAGCCTTTTCTATCAAGTCAAAATTAACATGACTACAACACTGTCAAGATAACCAACATTTTTTCATTCAATTTTTTTGAGTTCCACCGTCCCTCGGAATATTTCTATCAAAAAGTCTTATGACGCTTTTCGACAAAGATCATAGAATTACAGAACTTTGAAAATATCCAAACATATCTCATTTAAAAAGACAAATAATTTTTTAATCATTTAAGAATAATTCAATTTAAAATATGTAATTTTTTGAATATCAGTGGATCCTTCATGTGAGATTCAAATTATTTTTTATTTTCAGTAATATTCGTATAAATGATAAAAAATGTAAAGCAAGCCATTTATTCTTCATTTTTTCGTGAATTTTTGTCCAAAAATGATAAATTCAACAATATGGTTTGACGTTCAACAAGAGCATTTGATTTTTTACAGAATAGTGGAATTTTTAACAGAATAGTGGAATTTTAAACCAAATAGTTGAATTTTCCACCTGTGAAAGTGCAGTTTTACCCAATTAGTTGAATTTTCAATCGAAAAAGAATAAAATTTAACCAAACAGTTAAATTTTCAACCAAGAAAGATGACTTTTCTACCATAAAGGATGAATTTTCAATCCAATAGACGAATTTTCAACAAAATACATGAATTTTCTACCAAATAGTTGAATTTCCAACGTAAAAATGAATAAGTTTTCAATCAAATATGTAATAGTTACATTTTATGAATAAAAAAAAATTAATTTTCAACAAAAAACGAATTTCCAACAAAAAAGATTAATTTTCTATGGGCAAATCTGAATTTCCAATAAAAGAGTTAAGCTTTTAAACTAAAAAGTAGAATTTTTTGGAAAACTGTTGACTTTTAATAAAAAAAAAAAGAATTTTCATAAAGAATGTTAATTTTTAATCACGGAAGATGAATTTTGAACCAAATAGTTTAACGTTCAACTGAAAAAGATAACTTTTCAAACAAAAAAAGATAAATTTTCACCCAAAAATGGAATCTTTAAATTTTCATTAAAAAAAATTAATTTTCAACAAAAAATAAAACGAATTTTCAAATATTTGAATTCAAACACAAGACATGGATTTATAACAGATAATTGAATTTTAAACTTATAAAAGATACATTTTCAATAAAAAATGAAACGGTTATATTTTCAGATAAAAAAATTTATTTTTAAACAAAAAAAAAAAGGAATTTTCATCAAAATACATGAATTTTCAACCTGCGAATATAATTTTTCAACGAAAAACTTATTCTCCTGCTAAGTAGTAAAATTTTTAAATAAATAGTTTAATTCTCAACCAATTCCTGAAATATTCTACCAAAATAGTTTAATTTTCAGCCAAAAATATAAATTTTTAACCAAAATGTTCATTTCTTACAAAATTATAAAATTTGTAATCAAAAAGGAAGAACTTTCAACCAAAAAAGCTTTATTTTCTACCAAAAATGGTGAGTTTTGAAGCAAGAAATATGAAATTTCAACCAAATGAATGAATTTTCAACTGAAAAAGATCAGTTTTCAACCAAAAATGGAATCGTTAAATTTTTAGTTTAAAAAATGAATTTTCAACAAGATGAATTCAACCACGAGACATAAATTTTCTACCAAATAATCGAATTTAAACTTGTTAACGATAAATTTTAACCAAATATGAAATATTCCAATTTTAAGATAAAAAATCCATTTTTATTTTTAAAAATCAAATTTTCAATAAAATACATGAATTTTCAACCGGAAAATATGCCTTTTAAAAAAAATGTTTTCTGCGAATAAGTTAAATTTTCCAATAAATAGTTTAGTTCTAAACCAAATATTTCAATTTTCTACCAAAATAGTTGAATTTTCAACAAAATATATAAATTTTCAATTACAAATATGAATTTTCACCAAGAAAGTTAATTTTCTTCCAAATTATTACATTTTCGACCAGAAAGGAAGAATTTTCAACCAAAAAAGATTTATTTTCAATAAAAAAAAGTGAAATTACAAAAAAAAATGAATTTTTAACAAGTTCAGGAATTTTTAACAAAATTATTCAATTTTTGAGCTAAAAAGGCAAATTATCTACAAAACAGTTAAATTTTTAACACGAAAATATGATTTTTTATCAAAAACGTTAATTTTATACCAAAAAGAAAGAATTTTGAACCAAGAACATTTTTTTTCTACCAAAAAATACGAATTTTCAATTAAATACATTAATTTTCAACTAAATAGTTGAATTTCCAACTAGAAAAAAGCCATTTTCAATTTAAAAAATCAATTTCCAACAAAAAATGGATTTTCAGAATTTTCAGCTAAAAAAATTAATTCTCGGACAAAGAATTAATTTTAAAGAAAATAGTTAAATTTTCGACTGAAAATATGACTTTTCTACCCAGCAGGTTAATTTTCTACCAAAAAAGAATTTTCAACAAAATAGATGACTATTTAACTAAAGAAGATAAGTTTTCAACCAGAAAGTTGAATTTTGAACCAAGGAAGATAAGTTTTCAACAAAAAATGTAATCGTTAAATTTTCAATTAGAAAACTTAATTCTCAGGCAAAAAAGAGTCATAAGAATTTTGGCAAAATTAAATTCTGCAAAAATAACCGGAATTTTCCGTAATTCTCCGAACTCTGATTAGAAATCTTGACACTTAAAATTGTAAAATTGAAAAAAAAATTAGATGCGTATAAAGTGCTTTAGTATGTTGAATTTTTTCAGTGTAAAACGTGTTGTAGAGCCTTTTAATAGTACCTATAGTAGTTAAACGTACGGCGACCCCCATCCGAGTACAAACGATCTAAACGCTGCTTAACTTTGTTTATTTAAAGACAAGGCTTAAACAATTTCATGTCTGCAAACAAATACATTTCATTATATATATATTTATTATTATTTTTATTTGTATATTATTATTAAACATTGCACGCATTAAATTTCAGCTTTGTTTTTTCTTTTCCTTACTCCACATTATTGTGGAATTTCAAGGTTCATGAATTCAATTTACGTGAAAGTTTTAATGCACCCTTGCAAGTTCACAAATTCTTCATGATTTTATGTTGATTTGCATGTGCGGAAATAATAGCAATGAAGATCGTGAATCTGAACTAAAGTCACTGTTGTGTACACGGAGGTGGGTGTGATTAGAAAGTGAACAAACAGGGAAATATTTTCTCCTGTGTTCTTCAGAAATTCCAGGCACTTGCGTTTGCATTGCAGAATGTCAATGTCAAATTTCTCGACCAGTATCGGAAAGAAAACTCGATGAAGAAAGTGAAGACTTTATTTGATTATTTTGTTTTAAGTTTTTACATTTCTCGATTGTCTCTTTACGAAAAAAAATAGTTAATATCAAAATTAGAAGCTTTAGAATTGTTTATATTGTTCAAGATATGCTGATCCCTATTCCCCTTTTGACTCCTATTTTAAAGACTTCTTTTTTCCCCTGCTTTTTTTCTTCTTTTTTTTTTCGTTGAAAATCCATCTCATTCATTGACAATTAAACTATTTTTTTGAAAATTAGTTTCATTTTGGTTTGAAAATTAATTTTTTTAACTATTCAACTTTTGTATGAAAATTTATCTTTTTTAGTTAAAAATTTAACAATCTGCTGGCTGTTAATTGACCTTTTCCAGTTGAATGTTCAACTACTCCGCTAAAAAATCATTTATTTTGGTAATAATTCGTCCTTTTCGGCAGAAAATTATTCTTTTTGGATAAAAAATCATCTTGCTGGTTAAAAATTCAACTATTTTCTTTATGGGAAATTAGTTTATTTTTGTTGAGTACTAATTATTTGACTGAAAATGTAACTGTCTCATGTTTGGTTGAAAATTGATATTTTTTAGTTAAAAATTTGTCATTTTCGGTCGATAATTAATGTTATTGGTTGAAAATTAATATTTTTGACTGAAAATTAAATTATTCTAGTTAAAAATTCATCTTTGGTTTAAAATGCAACGATTCCAGTTGAAGACTCATCATTTTAGTTGAAAATTCATCACTTTATTTGAATATGTGACTTTTTTTCGAAAATTAGTTTTTTTTTTGGTTGACAATTATGTCTTTTTCCACTGAAAAATCAATCATTTAATTTTTTGTTGGCAATTTTTCTTTTTTGATTGAAAATTCATTTATTTTGTTAAACATTCCGAAGTGTCTCGTCGTCCCGAAATTCGGGATGACTAGCCCACTTTCAACAGTTGGCTAGTCGTCCCGAAATTCGGGATGACTAGCCCATTTTCAACATTTGGCTAGTCGTCCCGAAAATTATGTATTTTTTTTTATTTCACTCCTTTTGAGTTAGCCGAAGATTAACAAAACTGCCATTCATCCCTTATTAAAAATAAATTGAAAAAAAACAGATAAAACTAAAAGTTAGATTATATTTTATAATGTGTAGTCCTTTAAGCTTCAACGTATTCAAATTATTTTATGTATTTGCACTGTGTCACCGCAGTCTCAATTTCTTTCGAAACTTTCCTATGATTTCCGCGCTTTGATTGGACCTTCTTTTGATGTGATCTAGACTCTTTTCAATTCTGTCTGGTATGCACTTTATAAAACAGTTTCTATTTGCTTTTACTAATCTGAGGTTTTTACTTTATTTGTACGTATTTCTATCCTAGCACTGCACAGAAAGGTTGCAATGCTTCATTCACTGTAACTGCACGCAAAGATGGGCAAGCACTGGTTGTCAGATCCGTAAATAATAAGGATAATCACATGCGTTCAAAGGTATATATCTTTAAAAACTTTTATTTTAGAATCATGCGTCACTTTGCGTGTACATTTTCAAGCAAAACTCTTTTTTTATTCTCTTCATGTCTCTTGGAAGGGGGGGGGGGGGCAAGGCACTCCTGTTACGGGGCACAGAAATAATGTAAGGTTAAAACCCCTACCCCTTTTCCAAGTCCTAATGGGGCAGTAAGGCACCCCTGTGACTGTTCACAGAAATAATGTAAGGTCACACCCCTTACCCCTTTTCCAACGCCTCATGAGGGGATAGGAAGGCACTTTTATAAATAGTCACAGAAATAATGAAAGGACACACCCCCTGCCCCTTTTCCAACGTCTTATGGGGGCGGGAAGGCACCCCTGTGACTGGTCACAGAAATAATGAAGTCCACACCCCCTACCCCTTTTCCAACGTCTCATGGGGGGACGGGAAGGCACTTTTGTGACTAGTCACAGGAATAATAAAAAGTCACACCCCCTGCCCCTTTTCCAATGTCTCATGGGGGGCGGGAAGGCACCCCTGTGACTGGTCACAGAAATAATGTAAGTTCACACTCCCTACCCCTTTTCCAACTTCTCATGGGGGGCGGGGAGGCACCCCTGTGACTGGTCACAGAAATAATGTAAGGTCACACCCCTTACCCCTTTTCCAACGTCTCATGAGGGGATAGGAAGGCACCTTTATGACTAGTCACAGAAATAATGAAAGGTCACACCCCTTACCCCTTTTCCAACGTCTTATGGGGGCGGGAAGGCACCCCTGGGACTGGTCACAGGGGTCAATTTACATGTGGTATATGTGGAATTTGGTTGGAGTCGACTGAAGAAAGCGATAGTGATGATACTGATACAATTGAAAATCACATATTTTGTGATTATTGCTTGCTTTGGTGTCATAAAGAGTGTGCAGTCAAAAATATTCCAAAAAGTAAATATTGGACGTGCCAAAACTGCCACAAGAAATAAATATTTGGTAAAACTTCGATGTGATAATAAAAATTTCAGTCTGAATTTGTAAGTTTTTATGTAAATTGTGATAAATTACAGAAATCAGTTTTGTACTTAATCTTAAATTGGTGATTGTACGTAAATATGGAGAAACTACATATGATATCTAATACGTACTGTTACTGCATTACTGTCTATATCCATGTGAAATAAATTATATTTGATATATTATTTAATATTACATTTTCGTATTTCTCAATTTTATTCTTCCTTCCATTGAAAATTAATTTTTAGTTTTTTTTTAATTTAATTTTTTTTTTAAACTATCTATTCAGAAACAAATTTAAATCAAAATAATCATTCTATACTTTAATAATGTTAGTTTAAGAAATAAAATATCAATGATTTGTCTATTTCTTTCGAGTTTTAAATAATAAAATATAAATTATTTGGCTATTTCTTTCGAATTTTAAATAATAAAATAAGTTGTTGGTAAGCCTGTATTTAATGGATTCCGCTGAACATAACCTATTTATCTTGATGTTGATAGAGGTAGACCAGCTGATAAACTAGAAGTGGAGTGACAGGTGATGACAGGAATGAAGATTATTCCATGATAGTTACCGTGGTTACCGTATGAATTGATTGAAAGAAATTAGTGTTTTATATAATATTAAAGTAAAATTTTAAAGATAATGACGCCGAAAAGTGGTGCGAGGCTAGAGGACCGGAGATCCCTAATATTGTCTAATTAAAAGCATTAAAATTAATTAAGTGCATTATTTTCAGGGCGACTAGACAAATGGTGAAAATAGGCTAGTCGTCCCGAATTTCGGGGTGACTAACATTTTTGGTGATTTTTGTCTAGTTAAAAGGAGAAATTTCATAAAATGCATTATTTTCGGGATGACTAGCCAAATGGTAAAGATAGGCTAGTCGTCCCGAATTTCGGGATGACTAGCATTTATCTTGATTTCCGGCTGGTCGTCCCGAAATGCGGAACGACTAGCCCAAAATTAAGAAAAATGCTATCTTTCCCGAAATTCGGGACGACTAGACGCAGCCTAAACATTCGCCTTTTCGTGGAAACTAATCTTCTTTGTTGAAAATCAACGTTTTTGGCTGAAAATTAAATTATTCTAGTCAAAAATTCATTATTTTAGTTGAAAATTCATCTTTGGTTAAAACTTCAACAATTTTAGTTGAAGATTCATCATTTTAGTAGAAAATTCATCACTTTGTTTGAAAATGTTACTTTTTTTTTTTAATTATTTCTTTTAGTTGAAATTTTTGGTCAACTAAAAATGTAACTATTCGAATTGAATATTCCATCACTGTAGTTGAAAATTCATTTCCTTGGTGAAACATTAATTTTTCTAACTCACAATTTAACTATTCAATTTTTGGTTGATAATTTATTTGTTTTAGTTGATAATTCATCTTTTTGATTAAAAATTTAACTATTTCAGTTAAAGATTCATCATTTAAGTTAAAAATTTATCTTTTCAATTCAAAATTCAACTATTATCGTTAAAGATTCATCCTTGTAGTTGAAAATGCATCCTTTTTGATTAAAATTCATCTATTTCAGTTAAAGATTTACCATTTTAGTTGAAAATTCATCACTTTAGTTGAAAATTGTTTTTTTTTCTTTTTCAGTGGAAAATCAATTTTTTACTGAAAGTTGAACTATTCCACTTTTGGTTGAAAATTAATCTTTTTTAGTTGGAAAATTCAACTATTTGTTTAAATATTTGTCTTTTCTAGTTGAAAATTCAACTATTTCATTGATTCATGTATTCTGTTGAACTTTCGTCTTTGTTTGTCGAAAATCAATCATTTTGGTTGACCAAGAATAGAACTTTTGAGAATGGCAAAGGCACCGAACGCTAGAAAACGAATCAGAGTCTATGGCTTAATGTATCTTTGGTAGAAAATTAATCCTTTCTGCTTAAAAATGCAGCTAGGTAGAAAATTGATCTGTTATGGTTAAGGATTCAACTATTTTATTAAAAATTCATCTTTTTTGGTTGAATTAAACTGTTGTGGTACCAAATAAAAATCTTTTTTGTTAAAATATCAACTATTACATGATTTATCGAGAATTTATTTATTTTATGCTGAAAGTTCAACTACTTTGTTTAAAGTTGAACTACTTGGTAATTTTTTTTAAGATTCATTATTTTAGTTCAAATTCTACTATTTTGGCGCAATAAACAACTATTTGGTTAAAAATGAAACTAGGGGAACATGGGGCAAAACGGAACGATTTGGTTTCAGGATTTTTTTCGCATACTAAAATAGTTTTTTCGCATTCATCCCTATAGGTACCTCAAACGACTAATAATGTACTTAAATAAATTTTTTCGCCTTAAAAAAATGCCATGTTCTACTTTTTTTATTGATTTTTGCAAACAAAATTGTCGTCCCGTTTTGCTCCTTACCCGGGGCAAAACGAGACGCTTTGTTGAATGAAAAATAAAATTTAGTGAAGTCCAATGAAAAATGAGGCCCGAAGAGCGCCCTCGATGGTTTAAATTGAGTACTTTATCATGACGTCATGGGAATACGTCACACGGCTTTTTCGAGAAAATATTCTAAACGTAAGTCATAAATGCACGAATCGTGATATTTCTCAAGTGTAGAATCTATTTTCTCAGTCATGTTCTCTTGTTTTGTCGATTCACGACCTTTCACTGTCACGAAATAAAATAAAATATCCAAAATTTCAGAAAAGTGGTAAGATCGGGTACTTGCTAACCGCAAATTTCGGACAGTTGCTTGTATTTCGTGAAACTGAAAGGTCGTCAATCAACAAATGAATGAGACATGACTGAGACAATAGATTTTACACTTGAGAAATATTACTATTCAGATAATGTGTTAACCTTCCTGACGACTGACATTTCCACCCATCCTAGCATGATACACTTGGAAACTATTAATATTCACACCTTTGTAACTTACTTTTACGTTTAGATGATTTTCTCCAAAAACGCGTGTGCAGTTGCAGTCCCATATATGCTAACCTTCCTGAGGACTGACATTTCCACCTAGCCTATCATTGACGCGAAATATTTGAGTCGTTTTTTGATTCTATTATATTGATTTTTAGTTGGCAAATTATCGTACATCAAAAAAACACTGGCACACATGGTACGCGAATACGGTAACCGCGGTAACAGACCGCGACATTTTCAACTGCGCAAATCGAAGCTGTCTAAACCGTTTCTACTTGGAATGCACCATATTGCGTAATATATTCGACTGAGTACTCGCGCAATTGGCCCTTCCGAGGCGAGAGTCGCAACAGTCTCTCGCCCCTTGACCTGAGAAGTTTCGTGGGCCAGCCGTTCTAGGAATGTCGGGTGTATTTATCTGTATTATTATTGATAGTATATATTGATTTCAAATCAACCCGCGCTTTTCAGCACATGCGCAGTTGAAAAAGTTGTTCAGAGCAAGCGCAGCGATACAAGACCGGGGCAGCCAATGAACGTCGCTTAAACAAAGAATCATGACCACTCGCAGCAGAGGTGGGGGCCCCTCCAGCCTTGAAAATAATGAATCCTTACGTTTCAAGGACGCGGAAATACGGAGACTGCACTGTATTTATTATTCTTTAATTGTCGCTCAACTACATCTCGCGCGGTGTCCCGTTTTACCCCTGCCCATTCTGCCCCCAAAGTACTTTTTCCAATATGATTCCCGAAAATCTCTATAATACTCGCAATTAAAATCATCTTGACGCAAAAGAAGGGGTATCAAGTACACAACGGAATGGTTCTACGGGATTTTAATCAAACAAAGATTTATATTACTTACGTGTAGTTGAAAATCAGTCAAAATTATAATTGGCCACGAACACGATTCATGCTTCTCAAAACTTGGAAAATAACAAAAAAATTGTAACAAATTGACATGGGAGATGGCGTCACACCACAGAGGAGATATAATCATTGGCCCGTTTTACCCCTGTCGTCACTTTGCCCCAAGTTTCCCTACTTAAAAACTCAAATATTCTGCTGAAAATGTGTTTTTTTGGGGGGGAGGTGAATAATTTATTTAACTGCAAATTTAAATGTTTCCCTTTTTGGTTAAGAATTTATCCTTTATAAGTTGAAAATTCAACTATTTAGTAGAAAATGTATGTCTTGTAGTTGAACTCCACATGTTAAAAATTCATTTTTTTGTTGTTGAAAATTAATCTTCCAAACTAAAAATTTAACGATTCCATTTTTGTACAAAAATTTATCTTTTTTATTCAAAAATTACCAATTTTCGGCAGAAAATTATTCTTCTTGATTAAAATATCATCTTTTTGTATTAAAATTCAACCATTTGTTCAAATGTTGAACTCTTTTGTTGAAATTTTAACTGCTCTGCGGTAAATTCAACTATTGAGTTAAAAATAAAACTATCTGTTTGAAAATCTTACTATTTTGTTAAAAATTCGTTTTTTTAAGGTAAAGATTAATTTTTGAACTGAAAATTCAACTTTTCTACTTTTTGGTTGGAGATTTATCCTCTATAATTTGAAAATTCAACTATTTGGTAGAAAATTTATGTATTTTTTTTAAATTCGTCTTTTTGGGTAGAAAATTGATTTCCTTTGTTGAAAATTCCTCTTTTTGATTTAGCTGGCTATAATATTTTATTATATTCAGCGGCTTTATAATTAGAAAAACAAATATATGGTGTTGACATTTTGGTAAATGATTCAAACATATAAGGGCGCGTCTGCGTGGCCCATTTGTTTTTTTGTTTTGTTTCAATAATGCAATTTTATGAATTCAGTGAAATCACGCTATTTAAACAAAACAAAAAGCCAAATTGGCCACGCAGACGTACCCTTATATATTTTAAAACATTTCCCAAAATTTCAGTACTATACATTCGTTTTTACATTCTCATCCTAACGAGTGGTTTTATGTAAAATTTGTCTTAGTCGGTTCCCATCAAATCTTCACGTTTTGAGACTTCCTGAGTCAGAAAAAACGAGTTTTAAGGCCTTAAAAGAAAGAAAAAGAATGTTAACCAGCTATTATGGATAGAAAATCAAAAAGTTCGAGCTTTTTCAAAATTTTGTAGACGATTTTTTTAAAAGATTTCAGAATTCTATGTACGGCTATTCATAGTACTCGGAAACTTGAACAATTTATCGTTTTGACTTTTTTCTATAAAAAGAAAATTATCAGAGTTATAGCATTTTCAAAATAAAAAGAACGAAAATGAACATTAGAAGACAAAGAACGCACGATATAAAAAAAAGGTCAGGAGAAGAAAAACGTTGCTTTTTGAAAGCCGTCATAGATTATCATAACAAAATTAAAAATTTTTTTTAAATCGAAAATTCAAATTTTGACCACCCAAAAAATATTAAAAAATCATAAATTTCATTTTGCGGTCAAACTATGCTAGATACGAAAAAAAATGAATTAACAAAAATTGTGCAAGAAAAAAATATCTACAAATTTTTTATCAATCACTTTTTATAGGACACGTAGTTTTTGTTTTAGAATGCATACAAGCGGGTGTTTTTTCGATGTGTTCAGTTTTTGGTTACTTTAATTTCTTTGTTTTTCTTCTGATTATATCTTTGCTCATTACATATTAATTTTTTTTAACTTATTTAGATTTTCACTACAGAAACATTTTTAAAACACATCTACAAATTTTTTATTAATTACTTTTTATAAAAATATAATGTTAAAGATGGTAAAAATGACATACTTCAGACCAAAAGAATTCATTTGTTGGATCCTTCATTCCAATTCATCGACGTTTCGAAAACACATAGTTTTCCTCATCAGGATAAAGTTATTGAAAAGAGAAGTTTATAAACATCATCATAAAGTTCAAAACAGTTCCAAATTCTCCTTTTCCCAGTTTTCTATAAAAAATTGTGGAAAAAATTGATATAAAATTTTTTTAAATATAAGTAAGTGTAACAAAAAAGTGAAAAAGTGAGGTTAAGGAATGAAATTGATGTATTTATCTTTAGGTTATCTTCCTTTCAGGTTACTTTTTTTTCAACTTTATGTTGATTCTTAAAAATTAAGTAGTATGTTTCAAAATTGTAATTAATAATAATAATTCTGTAAAAAATATTGTGTAAAGATCGGAGACAAATAACTGTGGTTTTGCTCCATTCTTCAAACGTGAAAAAGATAAGGAGAAACATTAACAAAGACAGAAATAGCAATGCCGTATCATCGATTTATATAAAAAGGTACTAAAATTTCTAAATAATTTTAATAACTAAAATTAAACAAAGGAATAAAAAATTATTAACAATTCATAGAAATTGAAATGTTAAATATATATAGTTAAAAATCTTATCGATACATCTTTTGAATTATCACATGAATCATTCCACAAGTCAAATATTGAATTTATCAAAAAAACTCTTTATTTGAATAATTTCCAATAGAATGTATTCAAACATAGATTAATAATACAATTAAAACAATAAAAGATTCTTTATCTAACCAAACTAATATAAATATAGTTAGGAATGTAATTTTTAAGCCAACAGTGTCTATTTCTTATCATGGAAAGTTATCTTTTGAAATTAAAAGGATTTTAAATGATTTTAATATCACAACAAATTTTATAATTGATTCAAAACTTGATAAATTTATGAAATTAGGCAAAGACTTATTAGATAATTTGCAACTTACTGATGTAGTATATAAAATTAAATGTTTGAATTGTGAAAAATGTTATGTTGTTCAAACTGGTAGATTACTTTCTACTAGAATTAAAAAACATCATGATAATTTTAGACAAAATCCAAAAAACCATAAAGTCGTAATAATTGCTTAAATATAATTTCAGATTTTAACAATTATAGTCCAATATATAATATAATCTTGGACTCTTTAATTTGAAAATTTAATAAAATTTGAATTTTGTAAATAATTAAATAAAAAGAATATAAAATTAATATTTGAAATTTTTAACTAATTTAACTATGGTGTTATTGTAATCTTATCTAACTTTTAATTTAACGAAAACAAATTTAAACAAATTTTTCTATTTTTGAAATTTACAACAATAGATAATAGGGTGACCAGAAAAAAACACTTTTGGGTTTCTTAGGAGTGAAGGGCAAATAACGGTAGTTTATGCAATTGTAGAAGCCAGATTTTTTTTTTTTAATTTTAAACAATATTTAGAGGTGGCCCATCGTCTTTGAAAGTTGTCATTGCAAAAGCTGACAATTTCGGTAAGTGAAGAGTCGATCGTAAAGGTTCAACCTCAGCTCTTTTCATCGTTGTGACTTTATAACAGGATTAGTTAGCGTCCCCTGAATTATTATTATTTCCTTTTCTGAAAAAGGGAAATATGGCTAAAGAACGCTTGCCGAAAAAGGGTCTGCTCTATGAGCTTATTGTGTCAGGACCCACTGGGATCGACTTTTATGGCCGAGCTGATGAGCGCTCCGCCCCGAAAATTAAACAGCTTAAGTCGTAGACCTGTCAAATTTCAAAAATTTACTCAGATTTGTTTTCATTATTGCAGGCTTATTTATATTTTTCCTAATCTACTTTTTTAGAAAATATGATCTTCAACCTTCGAGGAAAATATTCTCAAAATTTCAGTATAAGGTGTATATTATTACGGCCGTTATTAGTCTTTGAAAACAGTAGAAAACAGTGAAAATGGCACTTTTCAAGCAACCGTAACTAATGTTTTTTATGAATTTTTTATTGAAAAAATGTTTTTATGTGGATTCTTAGAACCTCAAGAACAACATATTGAAAGTTCAAATTAAAAAGTGGATAACTTCGTGGTTAAAATCTTAAATGAAAAAAAAGTTGAGTTTGCCCATGTTAATTACATAAGAACTTCAAAGACGATGGGCCACCTCTAAATATTGTTTAAAATTAAAAAAAAAAAATCTGGCTTCTACAATCGTATAAACTACCGTTATTTGCCCTTCACTCCTGAAAACCCCAAAAGTGTTTTTTTCTGGTCACCCTATTAGATAACTTATATTGCGAATATTTGATCTTCTACATTTTTTCAAATCGGTGAATTTTTTACTTAATTCTTTATATTATTGAAATTTTTCCTCACATTCAATCAATTATCAACAGCAGTAGGTAAAATTTCAATTTTTAATGATTGTGAAATGTTTTTAATTCTTTTGTTTAATTTTAGTCATTAGAATTATTTAGAAATTTTAGTACCTTTTATATAAATTGATGATACAGCATTGCTATTTCTGTCTTTGTTAATGTTTCTCCTTATCTTTTTCTCGTTTGAAAAATGGAGAAAAACGACAGTTTTGTCTTCGGTCTTTAAAGTTTTTTACAAAATTATTATTGTTAATTATAATTTTGGAACATACTATTTAATTTTCGAAAATTAACATAAAGTTGAAAATTTTAACAACAAAAAACCACAAAATTTAACCTGAAAGGAAGATTTTTTATATCAATTTTTTCACAATTTTTAATAGAAAAATGGGAAAAGGAGAATTTGCGACTCTTTTATACTTGATCATGATGTTTATAAACTTCTCTTTTCAATAACTTTATCCTGATGAGGAAAAGTATGTGTTTTCGAAACGTCGATGAATTGGAATGAAGGATCCAAGAAATGAATTTTTTTGGTCTGAAGTATGTCATTTTTACTAAATGTGATTTAACCCCTTCATTGGTTTCCATCTTCTCGAAAAAAGAAGTACATATTTATGGACAATTCAACCCTTCAACCAGGAACCCACAAAATTTCGCGGTCTGATAGGAGCACGCCTAATCAAGACAGAAAAGCTAAGAGGGGTAGGGTAGTTGATCCAGGTGACTCATAAAGCCTCGCCCTTCAAAGTCGCCTGAAATTGGCTATCGCAGCTGAGGGGTTCCCGCAAGAGAAGCCTAACTCAGAACAAGCAATGGTTATTGAGACAGCCTTTGAGACTAGGATCGCCGGGGTGAAACCTGGTGACATTATCCCGAGATTTGAGGACTACTGATTTAAAAACTACTCGCTCACCGTCATCTGTTCAGATTAAGTGTCTAGGACATGGCTCGTCGAGGCAGTAGGTGGTTTGAAACCATTGGAAGGTACAAGAATCAGAGCCATTGATTCTAAGGACCTTCCCAAGCCTGCCAAGTTTATGGCATGGATACCTGGAACTTCCGAGAAACCATCATCCATCCTTAAAAGGTTAGCAGCTTAGAAGCCCACGTTGAAACTGGAGAAGTGAACCATCATGGATGCAAAGCAAGAAGCCAAAGTGACCCAGTTAGTCTTAACTGGGGACCCTTCAGTGGTCCAAAGTATCGAGGTCGACTGTAAACCGTATCTGAGATTAAGAAGGATCCAGATGAAAATACTTTTCAAACTGAAAGAGCCCACGAAAACAGTGGAAAAGCAGCTGCTCGCGGAACAAACTATTGATTATGCTGATTTTTAAATGAAAAGCGTAAAATAATCGGGTTTGAAGTTCATAAAAATTAATGTTTACCACTGTAAATCTGCTTCGGCCAGAAATACGGTTCTCTTATTTACAACAGAACAGATGAAAACACTAGAAGAGCGATTTACGTCAGAAGGGATATCAATTATATTTGTTCACCTAGTTTCTGTACTAAAGACCTGATAGCCAATAAAATCGAACACCAAAGAAGAGTAAGACGTCAGCCCGTGGTGATTTTCTCAGCATACCTGCCATTGGATTCTCTAGATCGTTGGATCTAATACGAATGCGCATTATACAATATGGAACAGCAGAAACATGAACAACAAGGGTCTCTATATCCAGTAGCGAAGCATTCAGGGACGAGCACGTATCGCCTGAGACATCCCTATGAGATGACAGGCATATATGCTTCTCAATGACAGCTGACGAGTCTGATCTGATTAGGTATGAAAACCCAAGAGCAACTGACTGAGAGAAATATAGTGAGGATCATGGAGAGTCATTGGAAAGTATTCCTGGGAGGATAAGATCAATTGATCAGCTGTAGTTTGCTGTAAAAGTAGTAGATGCTTCTTAATGAAATTCTAGGCTTCAAGCCTTGAAAAAAGAAACTAGGGAAATATTTAGTAGAGCCAGAAAAATGGAATCTGGGATTTGTATAAGATTAGTGTAGGAACATATACTAATGAAATACAATCAGCTAAAAGAAACTCATGGAGGTGACATTATCAGAGCAGTCAATATGTACTTGATATTGCGAAACTCCAGAGAGTTTTAAAGAAAAAACATACATGTCAACTAAGGGTATTGATTTTGCCAACAGGCGACATAACAGAAACGGCTAGCGAAATCCTCAAACACATTGTGCAGCTGCACTTCCCTGGTTCTGAACCTGGTTACCCGTCGGAAGAAGGGGCTGTTAGAGCAAACTCCTCTGACGGCCCAGCATATAGGGCCAATAGAAATGACCGGAGGATGGCAGGCCGGATAGTAGTACAAACGAAAATTAGATGGGTCTTCCGGCGTTTCGACCCATTCAAGGCTGCTGGGAAAGACGATGTAATTCCAGCGTTGATTCAAGAAGGTTTCGATGTTTTGAAGGAACCAATGTGTAACATTTTCAGGGCGCGCATAGCTATGAGATATACCTCTGTGGCATGGAAGGTCGTCCAAGCAATCCTCATACCAAAGCCAGTGAGAGACTCTTACTATGACGTCAAATAACTCAGACCAAGTAGCCTAACTTCTTTTCTGTTAAAGACATATTAAAGTTAGTTGGTTTTTATATTAAAGAGGAAATCCTTCTGGATAAACCCCTGCATAGTAATCAGTTTGCCTCACAGAAGGGCAAATCCACCATAGACGCACTTCATGCATTTATCTCTCGCATTCAGAAAGCAGGAAGAACAGAGGATGTAGCGTTTGCAGCGTTTCTGTTGAGAAACATAGTATGCGTAGCTTTGTACTCTATGATATTCGACAGGATTGTCCAATCTTAGCTTTACGGTTGCAACTTGAGACCGAAGGTAAAAAGGAGTTGTCCGCACAGAGGAGTTTTATTCTCCACTCTGTGGGCACTCGTCATTGATGATTTGATTCGCAGGTTAAATGAATCAGGTTTTTATACACAAGGGTATGCAGATGATCTTGTTATAGTGGGAACAGGAAAAAATGAGGGAACTTTAGTCGAACTCATGCAAAATGCTCTCAACATTGTTGAGGCTTGGTGAAACGACCATAGCCTCTCTTTTAACCGACATAAAACTCAACTGTTGGTTTTTACGAGACGCATGAAAGTACCTGATATCGTGAGTCTTTTTGAAACGTAAACTAACTCATTGATCTGGGTGCCAAGAACCAGTTTGATTAGTTCCAAGACACAGCTGGAGAGCCTACAAAGGGTCTTTTGTCTGGCATTTGCTGTATCAATGAGAAGAACCCCAACAGCGACCAGCGGCAATAAAGTCCATCTTGGGTATAACACCGGTGCATCTTCTAATTAGACAGAGGGCTATGGCTGAGGCATGCAGACTTTTCCTAAGAGAGGCTCATAGAAATGCCGCTTTCCTTAACTTTCTTGAATTAATAAAGAGCGTATTGTCGGGGAATTAAATCCTTTTGCATGCACTCTGATAACATGTTGAAGGAATGCTCGTTCATGGAGCCCTTTAAGGTGATCTCTCCAAAAAGCAAGGACTGGCATGATAAATAGAGGAAAAACAATTTATTTAGAACAGAAAAACTCGTCTAGTATACAGATGGATCTAAACACTCCCTGTTTGAGAGCTCTCCAATCGGAAGAGTTCACATCCAGACTTATCTGGAGTTGCCTACAAGAACTTCTCAAAGTGCCTGAAAAAATTGGGTACACTTGATCTGGATTCCTGGACATGAGAACATTGAAGATAAAGAGAAAGCAAATATGCTTGTTAAAATTGGGATTACAAAAACTCTTGACGAACATAAACCATACTGCAGAGTTCCATATGCTTAGTCTAAACATACCATTGAACAGTGGCTCTTGGAGGAACACGCGAGGTATTGGAAGATGACTAAAGGTATGATATACTCTAAAAAGATTACAACAGAACCATGTTTAGAAAAGAATAAAAAACTCCGGATCATGAAAAGAAAGCAGGTGAAAATAGTGGTTCAAATACTCATGGGCCACTGCCGCTTAAAGAAACACCTGACTAACATGAAAATCGACAGCGATCCTCAAAGTCGAAACTGCGGCTTCCGAAAGGATATAGCACGTCACATCCTCTGCGACTGTGATGTGCTTGTAAGCCTCATAGTGAAGCATCTTGAAAATCATTTCTGTGAACAAGATGATTTTGTAGACAATAAACCCACATGGTGGAAAATGGTCTCATCGGAGAGGATTTAATTCATCAATTTAAATTCGAAATCACTCATAATAATGCTAATTATAAATAATAAAAATTTAAAAGAGCTTAAGAGAGAGCATGAAGTCACGGTCACGATAGAATAGATGGATATGTCAGAAAGGTTAGTATAGTTGGTAAAATTTACATCTAGAATATCTAAAATTTGAAGTTAAAGTACTGAAGGGTCGTAAATCGACAGAAAGATGAAACGTAATTGCGCAAATGCATTCCACATTTAAAAAATATTACCATTCATACATTTATAACTTACTTTTACGCTTAGAATATTTTTTCCAAAAAGTCGTATGCATTCATATGTAAATATGTGCCAACTAGTGTAACCTTCCAGACATTTCCACCTATCCTACCATGACCGTGACATCATGCTAAAATACTCAATAAAATAAGCTTACAGGTTTTTATTTGAATATTATCATCATAGCGCTAAGAATAAAATCAATAAGAATCAAAAATATTATCATTAACGAAAACTACATGAAAAATGAAACTTTGTGAAAAGAAACATCGCTCACTTGCTTTCTTGGAATACAGTTTCTTCAAACAAAAATTTTTCACAAAGCTTGGTTTATTTTAGGCGACGATAGCTACTAAAAATTATCCATGTCTTGCACGGCCATGCAAATATGGTTGAAAAATGTATTAACAAACATATACTTTTCCCTATAATAGCCTTATTTACGAGGCCATTATAGGACAGATTTAGTTTTACATGACATAAAAATTTCTGATTCATACTCAGATTAGCTAGCCTAGATTGGGTGACGAAATTTGTTTTCGTGGACTGATTTATAAAATGTAAATATAAATATCGCACTAGCACGACCTTGGTCTATAATATATGAGATAACGATTAAGACATCATATATACAATATAGACTTTCTAATATAACACCAAGGTATTCATTTGATTCAGTGTTAACAAAATTCTTCATTAACGGAGCAATAAATTTTACACCTGATTGGAAATAATGGAGATCGTTTATATCATGGTCTTTATATTGACGTTTATTTTGTATTTTATTGGTAAATATATAATACTATAAAACATCGATAATTTTAAAAACATTTTGAAGCGTTCCGCAAATAAAAATGTGTCCGATGTAATCCGCATTCTGTCACATTGCTATTTTTTACAAACTCTATTTGAGTTTGACCGAAAAGAATAGGAATTTATTTCGAAGGAATCCGAAATTTGTGGTATATAAAGTGGTATATAATTTGAAAAAGATCTGAAGTACTCGTAAGCCAACCCATGAAGTGCTACGTGGAAATTCACATAGAATGCCACGTCGTAATCCATGCTATGCTTCGACGTTTTCTTTCTTGTTTCAAATTTCACATGAATTTCACCAATTCACACGTGTATTTCCACATTGAATTTCACGTGGATATTTTCACATGAGTAGCATTCCATAAAGGCCCAGCATATAATTTGATAATTGTGAATTCTCTTTTGTTAAAGCTCCTTTGGCTTTAATGAACACATTCTCATCACGTATCTCGTGCTTCGCTCTCGATTTTGTCCAAAATCCGAACTTTTCTACATTAGGTTCAAAACTTTCATATAAAATGTATATTACATTTATTTATGTACCTCGGCCTGGAATTGCTTATTCAGATATTTCAAAATAAAGTACAAATTTTATTTATCATTATAAATTCGATATTTGTTTCTTATTTTGCATTAAATTTTATTCTCAGCTACCCGGAAAAATTTATCATTTCAATACATTTATAGTATTACAATTCATAATATGCATTGGTATTGGAGCACACGTACTTTCATTGTCTTGTTTTTATGATTGAAAAAAGTGCACGTCCTATAAGAAAAAAAAACAATTTTGTTATTCAACATTTTATTGCAACTTGTGTCCTTTTTCCATAAATTTAATTTGTTTATTTTCAATGTTACTTTTTTACTATTTTAACTAAAAATAAGGATTCTAGCGTAAATTCGTTTTGACCAAATTTGTAGATATAATTTGGGCAACAAGTTTTTTTAAATAAAATCTTATTGTAGCGTGTGTCCTTTTTCCAAAAGTTCAATTTTGTTAGTTTTAATGTTGTTTTTTACGAATAGAACAAAAATCACATACATAAAGAAGAATTATTCATCTGTTTCTTCTTGCAGGGTTAAGCTCACAGTTCGAATGCTTACCTAATGGCGAGCCTATTCCTGGTGTTCCTCGTGGCAGACACCATTCTGTTTTTTCTGACAGACACCTTTCTCCGGACAGGTCTCTTCCTCAAGCCAGACCTTATTTCCGGGCCAGGTCTCATTCTCCTACCGAGCAACCGCTTCGTGCCAGGTCCAAGTCTCCTCCTACCAGGCTGATGTCTCCTCCAGCCAGGCTGATGTCTCCTCCAGCCAGGCTGAGGTCTCCTCCGACATTGATATTGTCTTCGAACGGAATTCTATATGGACTTGACCAGCTTCTATTAATTCGGCTTACTCCTTATAAGAATTTGCACCGGATATTCGAACTTCGAAGGTACACTTTTCCTGCGGATAAACGAATTCATGTATTGGCAGGATGTCATATCTATGTACCCATCCCAAATCAAGAACAAGTAGTATTATCAACATCCGAGGGGGACGCCTTTGCGATATTGGAGAGTAGTGATGTTCTTGCTGGAATATATGCACCTAGCGAAAACAGATGCCGTAAAAGACGGGCAAAAATAAACATGGAAAGTGGCTTCATTACCTCATTGACCAAAGATGAAATAGCTGAATCTCCAGTAGGTGCCTATCGCCCAATTTCATCTAATTTTATAGTAGAGCATTCAAACCACAACCCAATACACTATTAGTTCAATTACAAAAAAAATGTAAATCTAAAATATAGAATTGTTTGTGATTCAAAGACATCTTAAAATGTTGCAAGTATTTGGAATTAAAAATAATAATAAAAAGTAAATGCACTATGGTTTTGAAGTCTTTAATCTTTCGACTGTGCCCAAGCTAGCCTTTTTCGGAAATAATTTAGGGCGCGCGTGCAATTAAGCCATATAATATATTTTTTCTAACAGTGAGGAGGCCCGTCAATGTCGATCAAACCCAAGCGGACAGGGGCCCCCTATTCTCAGGCCAAAGGTATGTTATGCCTTTCCCGAATAGCACATTTCCCGAAAACACCTAGTCTTTTTTAGGACTTGGTCCTAGTGACCGAAATAAAAAACCAGGTCACTCCTAGGCTTCGACCTATGCTTAGACCTAGGTTAAAAAATAGGTTCATGCCTGCCTGAATTTTTTTATTACAAAAAATTAAATTAATGTTCACGTAAATTTGACGAAGAATGTAGTAATTTCAATAAAATTGTAATAAATAAAAAATTCAGTGAAAAATAGACAATTTTTTATAGTCTCATAAAAATGTCATAAAATCACGTTAAAAATGACAAAAGATTTTCTTTCATTTGAAAATTGTTTTCCCATAAATTGTAAGAAACAATAAATAATAAAACTATTTATCATTTTTTGATATCACAGTTATCTAAAATTTTGAAAACATCTGTAACATTGAATAATAATAATAAATCAAAAATATGAATAGTAATATACAAAAAAATTCCAGATGAAGCAAATTCAAAACTGTTTTTTCTTTCTTAGACCGTTTAAATTTTCAATAAGTATTTCAACAAATTTCAGGAAAGATATTCGGTCTTACGGTCAATGATGAAGTCAAAATAGAAGCATCTGAAAAAAAAACATGTAAAAACACAATTTATGTCGTGAAAATGTAAGTGGTTTTACAACAACCAAAACTTCAAATTTAACATTTCCATGAATTTTGTGACAAAACTGTGTTCCAATCACCAATTATACAATCACTGTTATGTTCATAAATTCTACTTGTGAATCTCCTGCCCGTTTCACCTATGTAGTGTTAATTGCAACCAGTGCATTTTATTGAATAAACCACATTAGACATATTTTCTGTTGTTTCAGCATATATTTTTTAGTCAGTTTTTTTGTAATTTTCTGACCATTTCTTGTTCTCTTCTTCTATAATGGAAGTATTGCATATTTTATTAATACGTTTTTTGATGACATTCTCTAATAACCGCAATGAACAATTGTTTAATTATAAGGTGGCTTTCAGCTGGTCTACATTTTCTTTTCTATCTTTCATATCACTCAATTTGATACATCTGTCGACCAAACCTTTTATCGAACCGATCTTTTCACTGAACAAATAATGGGATTCATAATTTGAGTAGCAACCGGGCCAAGATGGGTTTTGAAACCAGCATGTAATTAAATTTCCATTAGGTAATTTTTGAATCTCCAAATCAAAGAAACTTAAGGTATTTTTTTTCGTTTTCAAGTGTAAATTGAATGGATTCATCAATACTATTAACCCTCAAAAAGGCAAGCGTGTCTCACAGGCCCGGCGCACAGTGAGTTTTTTTACAAATTTTTTTTCAAAATTCTGCTGACTGCTCAATTTTTGACCGATTCTAATAAATTTTTTTTTAAATACTCGTAACAAATTATAATTTCATTTAACACTGCTACTTTCTTAGTTTTCTGAAAAAAACTAACCTAAAAAATATGAACTTGCCAAGGTAGCTGAACCACGAAATTTCGAAACTTTTAAAACCATAAAATTGGTAATATCTTTACAGACAAACCTCAAACTCACAAACCTCAAACCCACGAACCTCAAACCCCCAAACCCGTAAACCCACAAACCTCAAACCCACCAAAATTATACCTCAAACCCATGAACCTCAAAACCCCAAACCCGTGAACCCATAAACCTCAAACCCAAAAACCTCAAACGCACAAACCTCAAACACATAAACCTGAAACCACAAATCCACAAACCCACAAACAGCAAACACACGAACCTCAAACCAACAAACCTCAAACCCACGAACCTCAAACCCACAAACCTCAAACCCGCAAAATTAAACCTCAAACACATAAACTTAAAACCACAAATCCGTAAGCCCACAAACAGCAAACCCACAAACCTCCAACCCACAAACCTCAAACCAACAAACCTCAAACCAACCAACCTCAAA
>CAKNYM010052214.1:272201-309379 GCA_932195095.1 Andricus curvator | reverse complement strand
GGGACGGGACGGGACGGGACGGGACGGGACGGGACGGGACGGGACGGGACGGTTAAAAATCATCTTTGAAGTAACTTCACTCTTTGCTTTTAAATTGGTTAGTTTGGTGAAATAAATTGTTTTGCTACCGGATGAAATTATAACTGAGGGACATTTAGAGATTGATTTTAATTCTGAAAGTATAATTGCAAACAAGAAAAAACCTTTTTTTTTTTTGTAATTCTGCCATAAATGCTGAAAAATATGAGTACTTAAAAATTTAAACTTAAGTTTTCTTTTAAAAGATACTACGCCATAAATTTGAAAAAGGTAGTCAGGGACACGTTACCGGAAATAATTGGTCCTAGGTACATTATATTGTCAATTTTTTGATTTTCTCACCCATTTGACGAAGCAAATGAGAAAAATTCCCACAGAAATTCTCATTCACATTAGAAATACGTGAATGATTTTTATGAATAGATGATACGCACATGATGGGAATTAAGTAGGGCTAAAGAATATCAAATCAAGTAGATTCTTGCGTTCTCTATGTTCACGAAAATTTTTGTCTTGTTGAAATAATATTATAAACAATGCAGAGCGGTTTTGGTCATATCTACTGACAAAACAGTCATTTTAACAGATGATTCAGTCAATATTGATGACTGAATAAAATAGTCAGATTCAAGTTCACGTATTAAATCAATCAAAATAACTGATTTCAATAATTAAAGTTACAGTTTAGATCATTCAAGATTACTGATTTGGTCGGAGGACGTTACTAATTAGATCAACTCGTATTTATTGGCAGAAAATATACCTTCTTGGTTCAAAAATCATCTTTTTCATTAAATTTAACTGTTCTTTATTTTAAATTAAAATATTTTTTCGCAGAAATATCAACTTATAAATTTACTTGAGAATTCATTCGTTTAGAATGAAAATTCAATACTGGGTTGAAAAATGAACTACTTTGTAGAAAATTCATTTTTTTTTGTAGGTTAAAAATGTATCATTTTGGTTTAAGATTCAACTATGTTCTTAAATTTTTGTGCTGTTTGTTGAAAATTCATCTTTATTGATAGAAGATAAATATATTTAGTGTAAAATTCATCTCTTTGGTTGTAAATTCAACTAGTTTGTCAAAAATTCTTGTAATTTGTTGAAAATTCGTCTTTTTTGGAAGAAAATTAATTTTCTTGATTGAAAACTAATGCTTTTTTTGTTTGAAAATTCAACTACTTTGTTAAAAATTCATTTTGTTGTTGTTGAAAATTCATGTATCACACTGAAAATTCGTATTTTTTTGTAGAAAATTAATTTTGTTAGTTGAAAAGTCTTCTTTTTTGGTTGTAAATTCAATTAGTTAGTTCAAAATTGAAATAATTTGTTAAAAATTCATTCTTTTCGTTAATGATTCATTATATTAATTGAAACTTTATATGTTTTGTTGCAAATTTAATTATTGAAAATTTGTTTTTCAAATGAAAATTCTTTTTTTATGGAAATTTAACTACTTGGTTGAAAATTTAACTATTTTGTCAAAAATCCATCATTTCAGTTGAAACTCATTTTTATAGTTGTAAATATTTTTGGTTGAAAATTCAACTGTTTTTTTCATTACACTAAATTAAAATCTGTTTTAGTTGAATTACTTTGTTAAAAACTTTCTTTTTTTTCGTAAAGATTCATCATTTCAGTTGAAAATTCATTTTTTTGGTTAAAAATTTATCTATTTTATTGACACTTAATTTTTGTAGGCCATTCTGAAGACTTTTTTCCATTTTGTGACCAATTTTTTGGGATTTGGGGACTGGCGACTATAATGGCGATTTAAATTAAATGTTGGCAACTTTCTGGCATCCCGCGATTTTTAAAATCTACTTTCTGCCCTCCTCACTTCCCCACCCTCCATTTCCCCTACACACTACTTCCCCTCACTCCCTCTAGTCCCCTCCCTCATTTCCGCTACTTTCCCTCCCAACACATCCTCTCTCTTCGCTTCCCCTCATTTCCCCTCACTCTCCTAACTCGCCCAACTTTTCTGTCCTGGCATACCTCTCTGGCTTCCTTCACGTCCATGCATTTTTTCATGCAAGCTCTCGTGTTTCTATGGCTTCTTAGGTCTCTACGAATTAGGGTCTCATTTACAACTTCTAACCATTTTTCCCGCAGTCTGCCTCTGGGCCCAAACCATCTCAACGAATTTTTTTCACATATGTTCCCGTTGCTCATTGTTTTCTCAGCCTTTCCTTCAAACACCGTCATTTTTGGTTTATTTAAGTTAATTCTGAGGTCCATGTTCCTCAACATTCTTTGCAAGTTTCCAATTGACTCTGCCATAACAGCCTTATCATCTGCGAACGCTAACCCACGTACCCTCACTCTACCAAGATCCACACCTTCTTCGTCGAAGAGGGTCATTCTTAGACATTTGTCCATGAATATAATAAATAGCCATGAGGACAAACAGTAAGGCTTAAAACAGTAAGTTCCAAAAATGTAAGGCCATATGAACTAAAAAAAAATGCAAGGTCATCTGCAACAAATCCTCAGTCCTTTGAGCGGCGCCTGAAACACCTGCAATCGCATTCTTGTGGGAGACGTGACATATGATCCCCGTACGTGCAGCGTAGTTACCAAGAAGAGTTGAAAATAATGTTTAGTATGCAAGAGAGGAATGAAGAATTAAATAGAGGAGTGGGGTCTAGATGAAGTATTCTATAGGGAAGAAATGTCTTCCTTTCACCACCCCCGCCACGTGCCGCAGCCGCTGACCGCTTCCAGAATTCAGAGTCCATACTTATGTATATATCTTTAAGTCTATATGTATATGGGTAATTCTCTACAAACCAGGCATTTTCGTGGCCAAGAGATAAATTATCAAAACTAATGACTGTATTGTGAAAACAATTAGCACGAATCTTCCTTTTAGTTTCTCATAACATGACCCATGGTGAAAAATTTATTTTTTGATTGGCTTTTCATTACTCGTATTTGCCTTATATTTAACATTTGAAATTTGACAATTAAATCTACCAAAAATTTATTTCAATAAAAACATACATAAAAAACATTATGCGAATTGAGAAAAGTTTATGTTTTTAAAAAAGAATCTTAATATGAAATCATAAAGTTACAAAGAAGACTTCATATTTCGAAAAATGTTAGGTTCTGTTAGTTTTTTCATCGAAAATGAGAATTAATGAACAAAAATCATCATCAAGATTCCCAATTTTCAACAATTTAAAATTATGTTAGCATTTTACATCAGAAATTGATATTTTTAATACAAAATTATTAAATTTTGGTAATTAGAATTTTTTCAAAAATTTACGTTTTTCCGTCCTTAGCGTTTTTTACCGGAAATTGACATTCGAAGAAAGTAGCTATATTTTAAAGGTTTATAATTTTTGAACGAGTGTAGGTTACATTAGCGCTTTATACCAAAAATTGGTACAAAATATCATGATAGTTTGAAAAATATGTTAAATTTTTGAACAGTTTCAGGTTTTATTCCCGTTTTTCATAGAAAATCGGTTATTTCAAACAAAAATGGAAAAAATAAGATTTCAAAGAAGATTCACAAGTTTTTAATAGTTTTAGGTTACATTGGAATTTTACACTCGAAAATGGTATTTTTGCTGAAAAATTATTAGATTTCGAAAAAGATTTTTAATTTTGTATTTAAAACAGAAATATTTAAATTTTGAAGCAGGCTTACAATTTGGAACCATTTTTCTCGCCAAAAATTAATATTTTTAATTGAAAAATCATCATATTTTTCAGATCAGTGTACAATTTTCGGTTTGGTTGACGTTTGCGACCGGAAACCGGTACAGATTTGAAAGAAGATTTACGGAGTTACAATTTTGGAACAATTCTAGGTTATGTCAACATTTTTTATTGGGAGTCGGTTATATGAAAGAAAACTATTTTAATTTCAAAGAAGGTTTATAATTTGGAACCATTTTTTGTCAAAAATTAGTATTTTAATTAAAAAATCATAAGATTTTTCAGATTAGTGTACAATTTTTGGTTTCGTTTGCGTTTGTGACCGGAAATCGGTATATATTTCAAAGAATATGTACGGATTTACAACTTTGGAACAATCTTAGGTTATGATAACTTTTTTTATTGGAAATCGGTTATATAAAACAAAAATGTAAAAAATTAGATATGAAAGAAGATTCACAACTTTTTAACAATTTTAGGTTACGTTAGAATTTTGCACTCGAAATTGGTAGTTTTGCTAAAGAATTATTATATTTCGAAAAAGATTTTTAATTTGTGTATTTAAAAGAGAAATATTTAAATTTTGAGGCAGGCTTACAATTTGAAACCATTTTTCTCGCCAAAAATTAGCATTTTTAATTAAAAAATCATAAGATTTTTCAGATCAGTGTACAATTTTCGGTTCGGTTGGCGTTTGCGACCGGAAATCGGTACAGATTTCAAAAAGGATTTACGGATTTACAATTTTGGAACAATTTTAGGTTATGATAACATTTTTTATTGGAAATCGGTTATATGAAAGAAAAATATTTTAATTTCAAAGAAGGTTTATAATTTGGAAAAAATGTTGTTCGTCAAAAATTAGTATTTTTAATTAAAAAGTCATAAGATTTTTCAGATCAGTGTCCAAGTTGGAGTTTGTGACCGGAAATTGGTATAGATTTCAAAGAATAATTACGGATTTACAGCTTTGGAACAATTTTAGGTTATGATAACATTTTTATTGGTAATCGGTTGTATGAAACAAAAATATTCGAATTTAAAAGAAGGGTAACAATTTGGAACATTTTTTTTATATCAAAAATTAGAGTTTTTAATTTAAAAATCATAATATTTTTCAAATCAGTGTACAATTTTCGGTTTGGTTGGAGTTTGTGACCGGAAATTGGTACAGATTTCAAAGACGATTTACAGATTTACAATTTTGGAACAATTTTGTTTATGTTCCGATTTTTGATTCGAAATCGGTTATATGAAACAAAAATATTCCAATTTGAAAGAATTAAGGATAACAATTTGGAACCATTTTTCTCGTCAAAAATTAGAATTCCTAATTAAAAAATCGTAATATTTTTCATATCAGTTTACAGTTTTTTGTCTTAATCAAGTTTTTGGCCGGAAATTGGTATATATTTCAAAGATCATTCATAGATTCACAATTTTGTAACAATTTTAGGTTATGTTAACATTATTGATCGAAAACTGGTTATTTGAAACAAAAATATTTTAATTTCAAAGAAGGTTTACAATGTGGAACAATTTTTTGTTATATGATATTAGTATTTTCGCAATGAATTATTATTATTAATGAAAAAATCATAAAAGTTTTTAGACCAGCGTACAATTTTTGGTTTAGTCGCCGATTTTGACCGGAAATCGGTATATATTTGAAAGAAGATTACGGATTTACTTCAAAAATAAAACTCATAATTTTGAATAACTTTAGGTTATGTTAGTGTTTTGCCAACGGCGATACCACGCTGAAAACACCAGTTCTCGTAAGATCGCTGAAGTTAAGCATTGTTGGGCGCGTTTAGTACTTGGATGGGTGACCGTTCAGGAATACTGCGTGCTGTTGGCCCGTCGTGGGTGTGGTGGGCCCACATTGGTAGTAAATATCCACCTAGAAACACTACCCGAATCGGATAGTCAGGCAATGAACTTTCGAGTTCGAACTGCTAATCAATGTATGTATGTATGTTAGTGTTTTTGTCGGAAATGGGTATTTTTGAACAAAAATGCAACGGTTTGATTATCTATATACTGTACAAAAAAATTATATATTAATACTGAAGACAAGATATCAATTTCCAGTAATTATCAAAAATATTGTCCTTGAATTTATTTTCTATTATGTTAGATGACAGATACTATGAAATACAATATTTTTCTGTTGCTATTAATTTTATATTTCAATTAAAAAATTGCGTATAACCGAGAGAATAATATTCGCGCACATAGCGCGCTTGTTCGTTTTCTCATTTTATTGAAAAATTTTATTATTTGGAAAAAAAATTCTGCGCTTTTTGGTATTAGATCATAATTCTTGTGTGTCTTTCTTTTTTTAGGGTTTTGTAACTCCAGGGCCCCCCGAGGCCCGGGCTTAATAGAAGGGGAATTAGGAGAAGTGAGGAGAAACGAGGGGAGGAGAACTGAGGAGAAATCGAGGGAAGGAGAAGTGAGGGTAGATGAAAGGAAGAGAGGGGGGAGTAAGAAGAAATGATGGAAGGGGAAGTTAGGGGAGGCGAAGTTGGGGAAATGCGAGAAGAGGAAGTGAGGAATAATTAGGGAGAGAAAGTAGGGGAAGTGAGCAAAAGTTAGGCAAATGATTGGAAGTACGAGTGGGTAGTGATGGTAAGTGAGGGGAGGACTAGTAGGGTAGTGCGGATGAGTAGAGGAGGGGAAGGGATGGCTCTGGAAGGGAAGTAAGGGGAGTAGTTGAGGAAGAATTTGGAGAGGAATGGGAAGCGATGGATGAAGTGAGAGGAGGGGAAGTAGGTGGGGAAAGGGGAGCAGGGCGAGTAGGGGATGGAATGAATGAGAGTGATTTGAACGACTTATAATTAACTTCCTAATATGTTACGAAACCCGTTTTTTAGGCGCGCGGCGCTTACTTTGATTAATTTGTTATTGTTCACCATATAATGCATTCCCTTATTGTAATCAATAATAAGCCTCAATCAGAGGAATATGGAAAATTCAAGATGCTCAAATACTCCAAGTGTGCTACCAATAACTACAAAATACAATTACGAAAAAAATTGGGAAAATTTTTCTTATTAACAAAGTGCACTCTATCTGGAGAATTACCCATATGTATCAATATAGAACATTGATATATCTATATATTCCATAATACTTCATCGTGAAGGAATGGAACGGTCCCAAACCGACCCCAGAATCATTCTCCTTCCATCAACTCTTTATCCAGCTGGAGGGGCCTCAAAGGTGGAATATGGAGGTGGCTATGGCGACCCCATGAAAGTAACAGTCAGAGTACCTCGCCGGTGAGCGCGAAAGGGATATCGTCTTGTTTTTCGCGCCAGTTGGACGATCCTCGTCTCAGTGAATGCGCCAGACTTTTGTGCAATTGTGCTTTTTACGTCCCATTAACCAGTTGACCTTTTGTTGACATTAAACCTTTTTTTCCGTTTGGATATTTTCGAAAAAATTTGAAACGCGCGTGAATAAGCCGGTAAGCGATATTGTCGGCGAGATGCAACGTCCTTGAAATTTGTGACGACCTACCGGATATAATCATCCAGCTCTTCAGAGCGCAAAAGCTGATCTTTCAGACAAGATGGATTGGGTAAGAACAACCATATATGCATTTTTTTCGCACTCTAATTATTCAGCGGATGCGTATTGTTTCGGAATCGAAAATTCTTTGTTCAAAGGGTTTTAATTGCGTTTAAATTTCGCGGGGGAAATATGGGACAAGACTGGGGTAAAGAAGGTTTTTGGAATGAGTGTTATAGTTTTAATGTTCGTGAAATTAATCAGTTTTGTCTTCTAAGTGAGAAATTAGTGACAATAATGTGAACAACTCACATCAGGATTATTAATAATAATGTTCTAGATTGTTCATTCACTTTGTCCACTTTGAAGTTCCTATGGTTCCGCTCACTTGTCGCGTAGGTCTCTTGATTTTCTTTCTACCACCCAGTTTGACATTTCATTACTAAAGGTACATCAGTTTAACATTTTATTATAGACATTAAGTATTGAAATTTTCAATTGCAAATATTGAGAATTGAAGAATTTTAAATTGAAAATAGTTTGATTGAAGAATTTTAAATTGAAAGTCGTTTAAATTGAAGGATTTGAAGTTGTAAATCTTCAGAATTGAACTATTCCAAAAAAGGCATACAAAATTGTACCATTTACTATTATACGCATTAAATATTGAAGAGGTTTCAATGGCAAATTTTCAAAATTGAAGAATTTCAAATTGCAAATCGTTTAAATTAAAGAATTTTGAATTGTATGTCTTAAAAATTGAACTATTCAAAAAGAAACGTTTAAAATTACATAATTTACAACTTTGAATTGTGAATTTCTATAATTGAAGATTTTTTAGTTTTGAAAATGACAATTGAAAATTATGCAAGCTTTAAGTTTTTGAATTTGAAATTCTCTGAATTTTATTATTTAAATTTGAAATTTCTTCAGTTTGAAAGATTTATAAATGAAAACTGGGCTTTTGATTTTCAAAGTCATAACGAAAATTGTAATTTTATTTAAACATCTTAACAATTGAAGAGTTTTCAATTGTATATCTTCGAAATTGAAGAGTTTTCAATTTTAATTCTTCAAAACTGGACTATTAAAAAAATGTTCAAAATTACATAAATGCAAAATATGAATCTTAAAAATTGAACATATTGCAATTGTATATTTTCAAAATTGAAAAATTCTCAAATGTAACTCTTCAAAATTGTAAAACTTTGAATTGTAAATCATTAAAATTTTCTCATTTTGAAAATTTACAATTAAAAATTATGCAAGTTTTAGGTTTTAAAATAAAAAATTCTGAAAAATTAAACATTTAAATTTGAAATTTCATCAATTTGGAAGATTTAGAATTGAAAACTGGTCTTTTGATTCTAAAACTCATAAAAATTTAATTTATACATCTGCAAAATTGAAGAGTTTCCAATTGTGAATCTTCAAAACTGAACTATCAAGAAACGCTTAAAATGACATACATTCAAAATATGAATCTTTGAAATTAAATAATTTGCAATTCTACGTTTCCAGAATTAAAGAATGTTCAATAGTAACTCTTCAAAATTTTCAATTGTCACTCTTCAAAAATGTAAAACTTTGAATTGTAAATCATTAAAATTAAAGATTCTCTCATTTTGAAAATTTACAATTAAAAATTATGCAAGTTTTAGGTTTTAAAATAAAAAATACTGTAAATTTGAACATTCAAATTTGAAATTTCATCAATTTGGAAGATTTAGAATTGAAAACTGGTCTTTTGATTCTAAAAATCATAAAAATTTCATTTATGCATCTGCAAAATTGGAGAGTTTTCAATTGTAAATCTTCAAAATTGAACTATTGAGAAATGCCTAAAATTACATACCTTCAAAATATGAATCTTTAAAATTAAATAATTTGCAATTCTATGTTTCCAGAATTGAAGAATTTTCAATAGTAACTCTTCAAATTTTTCAATAGTCACTCTTCAAAAATGTAAAACTTTTAATTGTAAATCATTAAAATTAAAGATTCTCTCATTTTGAAAATTTACAATTAAAAATTATGCAAGTTTTAGGTTTTAAAATAAAAAATGCTGTAAATTTAAACAGTTAAATTTGAAATTTCATCAATTTGGAAGATTTAGAATTGAAAACTGGTTTTTTGATTTCAAAAATCATAAAAATTTCATTTATGCATCTGCAAAATTGGAGAGTTTTCAATTGTAAATCTTCAAAATTGAACTAATGAGAAACGCCTTAAATTACATACCTTCAAAATATGAATTTTTAAAATTAAATAATTTTCAATTCTGTGTTTCCAGAATTGAAGAATGTTCAATAGTAACTCTTCAAAATTTCTGAACTTTAAATTGTAAATCTTTAAAATTAAAGGGTTGACAATCTTGAGAATTGAAAAGTTTTTAATTTGGAAATTTACAATTAAAAATTATGCAAGTTTTAAGTTTTACAATCAAATTAAATTTTACAAGATCTTCAAAATCATTAAACTTCAAGAATTTGTATTCATAGAACTTTAAAATTGAAGAGTTTTCAATTGCAACTCTTTAAATTGTAGAACTTAGAATTGTATATATTTAAAATTAAAAAGTTTTCAATTTTGAAAATTCACAATTAATAATTATCCAAGTTTTAAGATTCACGATTAATAATTCTGTAATTCTGACCATTTACATTCAAAATTTCTTCAATTTGAAAGCTGTCGAATCAAAAACTTCACTCTGGATGTTCAAAATGATCGAAATTTAAAAATTTGTATTTATACATTTTTATAATTGTAGAGTTTTCATTTGCTACTCTTCAAAATTATAGAATTTTAAATCTTTAGAATTGAAGAGATTTTAATTTGGAAATTAACAATGATAAATTATTCAAATTTGAAATTTCATAATTCAAAACGCTATCTTTTTGATAATTTACATTCGAAATCTCTTCAATTTCGACGATTTCGAATTGAAAAATTGACTTCTGATTTTCAAAATCATTCAACTTTAAGAATTTGTATTCATAAAACTTTGAAATTGGATAGTTTTCAATTGTAGTTAACTCTTCAAATTGTCGAAATTAGAATTTTATATATTTAAAATTCAAAAGTTTTTAATTTTGAAAATTTACAATGAAGAACGATTCTGACGATTAATATTTGAAATTTCTTTCATTTGGAAGCTGTCGAATTGAAAACTTCACTTTTGATCTTCAAAATGATTGAAATTTAAGAATTTAAGAATTTTTATTTATACTTTCTCAAAATTGTAGAGTTTTTAATTGTTAGGCTTCAAAATTATAGAACTTTCAATTTTAAATCATCAAAGCTGAAGAATTTTTAATTTGTACAATTTGAAATTAAAAATTTCACGAATTTTAAGTATTAAAATTTTAAAATCTGTGATTTGGGTGCTTTATATACAAAATTTCTTAAGTTTTGAAGATTTAGAATTGAAATCACGACTTTTGATTTTAGAAATGTAAACAATGCTATTCATGCATTTTAAAAATTAACAATTTTTAATTGTATCTTTTTAAAATTGTAGAATTTTAAATTTTTGATCTTCAGAATTGAATAGTTTTTAATTTTGGAAATTTACCGGCCATACTAATTACCGGCCAAATTTAACGGCCATACCACGCTGAAAAACCCAGTTCTCGTCAGATCACTGAAGTTAAGCAGCGTTGGACGCGGTTAGTACTTGGATGGGTGACCATTCAAGAATACTGTCATGAGTGCTGTTGGCACATCGTGGGTGTGGTGAGCCCACACTTGTAGTTATTTATAACTACAAGAAAAACCTAGAAACACTACCCGAATCGGGTAGTGTCACGCCTACCCTGAAAGGGAAATGGTTTAATGGTATATATATACCATTAAAAATTATGCAAGTTTTAAGTTTTGCAGTTTAAAATGCAGTAATTTAGATGATTTTCATTGGAAACTTCTTCCATTTAGAAGATTAAGAATTGAAAACTTTACTTTTGATCTTGAAATTCATCAGAATTTAAGATTTTTTATTCATGCATTTTTACAATTTAATAATTTTGAATTGTAAATCTTTGAAATTGAACTATCAGAAAAAAACATTCAAGAAAGACCGATTTTGAAAAGATCTCTAAAATTTTATCAGTTTAAACTATACACATTCAAAATCAAACAAAATTGGCCAATTTTAAATTGTAAAAATTACGATATAAAATTCTAAATTAAATGAATTATTTCTTTTAATTCCTGCTAGGACAAAAATCAAACTAAGGAACACGCAATAAGCGCGCGTATGGAGTTACTTTTGCTCGTTTATACAATGTAAAGAAATAGCAATTTCAATATTAAGACCCATAATTACATATTGATTAATGGAAAACGATTTAAAAACGATTTCGGTTTCACTTGTGTCTCATTCATCCTCCAAATCTAAATTAGATGAGATCTAAGAAAGAGAAAGAGAAAAAAAAATCTAAAAAGATTGATTACCAAGCTGTTAGGTTTGCGGCTGATCTTCAGCAATTTCATAAACGGAATCATTATAGATGCTGCCTCCTGAAGTTATGTACTCTTACAAGAAAGGAATAGGATAGGCAATTTCGATCTATAACTACTACTTTTACGATGCAGATGATCTATAATCAATTTTATGACATTTTTGCCAGTGAAAGAGAAAATAAGAACTGACCCAAAAAGTAGATTAGATTGAAGATTAGGGATTAGAGACTTCAACTGTTAGGGCCTTCTCACTTATTATAATATCTTTTTCAGCACTTAACAGGCACGTGATATTGAATTTTATGGTTATAGCTGAGATGCTGAGAGTAAGAGTGGTCAAACATCTATTTCAGTCTTTTTCGGATCCACTTTTACTTTTCAGAACCGCTTTTACTTCGTAGCGCGTTTGCTAAGAGTTTTAGTGAAAAAGGTATCTTTTTATTGACATCAATCTTTTGAGAGATTGATGAAGATCTTGCGAGATTGATGCGATAAAATAGAGAAAATATAAAATACATTAATTCTCAATTCTGCCGAATTTCAAACGCTTCAGCTTTCGATATTTCAATTTGAGTCACTGTAAACCGCGGGAGATCAAACCGTTTCATCATTCTGATTATCAACCTCAGATCAAAGTGATCCACTTTTTTGTATCTACGATTCATTTTTACATAACTTCATTCATATCTGTCAAGTGGCATTCGTTAGACTTCATAACAGTATAATCGATAGATATTATAATTGAACTGACAAAAATTTAAGATTTATTGATGTCAAATTTTTTGATTACATTTTCAGTTAAAATCATTAATAATTTTCAACCAAAATGATGAATATTTGATATAAAAGACATGAATTCTCAACAAAAAGTGTAATAGTTGATATTTCCACCAGAAAATATTTTCATTTTCAATAAAAAAACTGAAATTTAAGAATTTAAAATTAGATTAAAATCAAATTCAAAATCCCATTTAACGTCCAATAATCAAGTTAATGTGTAAAATTCCTGAAAACAAAACAAGAATTCAACGATCAAATTTGGACATACACCACAAAATGCTCCTATTGCAATTCCTAAAAACAAAAAAATTTGTTTTTTTTGCACCAAAATAAAAAAGAGGAAAGAAAGTGTTTGTCCAAATTTGATCGTTGAATTCTTTTTTTTTTCAGGAATTCTATAAATCAATAAAAAAACTGTTAAATCAAACCTAAAAGTAGGAATTTTCAACAAAAGAATGGAATTTTCTACCAAAAAAGATTTGCTAATCTTATATAATAAAGCTTTTAAGTGAAAAAGAAATTTTTTTAAAAAACGAGTCAAATTTACAACCGAAAAATATGCATTTTCTACAAAAAGAATTGAATTTTCGAGTAAAATAGACGAGTTTTCAACAAAATAACTGAATTAAAACTGAAAAAGATCAATTTTCTAACAAAAATGAAATAGCTACATGTTGAGTAAAAAAATTCATTTTCAGTTTGAAACAAAAACGAATTTTCTATAAAATTTGTTAAATTTTTCACCAAAGCAATGAACTTTTAACTAAAATGATGCATCTTCAATCGAAAAGTATATTTTCAACAAAAGAGTGGAATTTTCAACAAAGAAAGATTTTTCAATCAATAATGAAAGAAAATCTCATCCAAAATGTTCAGCTTTTAAGTAAAAAAAAGAAGATTTTTTGAAAAATAAGTTATACTTAGAACCGAAAAATGTGCATATTCTAACAAAAGAATTGAATTTTCGAGTAAAACAGACGAGTTTTTAACAAAATAAGTGAATTTAAAACTGAAAAGATCAATTTTCTAGCAAAAATGAAATGCCTACATTTTCAGTAAAAAAATTCATTTTCAATTTAAAAAAACAATATAATTTTCTAAAAAATTTGTTAAATTTTTCACCAAAGCAATGAACTCTTAACTAAAATGATGCATCTTCAATCGAAAAATATATTTTCAACAAAAGAGTGGAATTTTCAACCAAGAAAGATTTTTCAATCAATAAAGAAAAAAATCTCATCCAAAATTTTCAGCTTTTAAGTAAAAAAAAAAAAGATTTTTTGAAAAATAAGTTAAATTTACAACCTAAAAATATGCATATTCTACCAAAAGAATTGAATTTTCGAGTAAAAAATACGAGTTTTTAACAAAATAAGTGAATTTAAAACTGAAAAAGATCAATTTTCTAGCAAAAATAAAATACCTATATTTTTAGTAAAAAAAATTCATTTTCAATTTAAAAAAAAAAATCTAATTTTCTACAAAATTTGTTAAATTTTTCACCAAAGCAATGAATTTGCAACTAAAATGATGCATCTTCAATAGAAAAATATGTTTTCAACCAAAAAGTTGAATTTTCAAAAAAATAGATGAATTTTCATTTGAAAAAGATATCTTTTTAACCAAAAATAGAATAGATTAATTTTTAATTTTTAATCGAAAATATTACATTGCCACCAAAAAACAATAATTTTTAACCAAATACATGAATTTTCAAGCAAATATTTTAATTTTCAATGGAATTTTCAACCAAAAAAGGTCAATTTTCTAAAAGAAATTTGCAACAAAATAGATTAATTTTGAACTAAAAAGGGAAAATTTTCAACAAAAAATAGAACATTATAACATTTAGTTAGAGAAAAAAGTTCTTAAGCAAATAAAATAAATTTTTAACGGAATAGTTACAATTTTAAGCAAATTAAGGAATTTTCTACAAAAAAATTAAATTCTATGAAAAAAAATTTCGACTAAAATTTTTGAATAATTCTTAGTTAAAAAAATTAATTTTCTACCAGAAAGAATAATTTTTAATAAAATAAAATAATTTTCAGCCAAATATTTCAATTTTTAATGGAATGTTCCACCTAATAGTTGAATTTTTAACTGAAGAAGACAAATATTCAAGGAAGCATGAAATAGTTAAATTTTCAGTTAAAAAAATTATTTTAAAAATGTTAAAGAAATAGTTAAATTTTTAACGAAAAAAAAAGATTTTTCGACTAAAATGATAAATCATTAAAAAAAAATTTATTTTCAACAAAGTAGTTCCACTTTCAACTAAGTAGTTGAATTTTGAACCAAAAAGGTTTTTCAATCGCTATGAACGATTAGCAAAAATCTTGAAAATTTAATCAAATACATGGTTATATTAGAAGAAAAAAATTCTGGGACCAGTGTCAAATTTACAGGATGATTCAAGCCAAAACTGGTTTAAATACCTTGTAAATTCAAGATTTTTCTTTCTTCTTTTCATTCTTTCCAACCAAAAAAGATAAATTTTCTATAAAAAATAGGACAGTTAAATATTCTGTTGAAAAAATTAATTTTCCAATAGAAAAAAAAATTTGGCAACGAAATAGTTCAATTCATAAACAAAAAGATGAATATTCAACAACAAGAGATCCATTTTCAACCAAATAGTTTGCTTTTCAACCAAAAAAGATAAATTTTTAACCAAAAATGGAACAGTTAAATTTTCAGTTACAAAAAATTCTGCACCAAAAAAAAAAAAAAAAAGAATTTTCAACGAAATTGATAAAATAAACCAAAAAGATTAATTCTCAACCTAAAAAGTTTCATTTTCAACCAAATAGTTGGATTTTCAATCAAGAAAGGTATCTTTCGAATCAAAAATGCAATAGGTAAATTTCCAGTTGAAAAAGTTAATTTTATACCAACAAAAAAACGAATTTTTAACAAAATAGTTCAATTTTCATACAAAGAGATGTATTTTTAACTAATGGCATGAATCTTCAACCAAAAAAATTATGTTTCAAAAAAAGAATTCAACTTTCAACCAAGGAGTATAATTTCCAAACCAAAAGATTAATTTCCTACCAAAAAAAGACGAATTTTCAACCAAATTAATTAATTTTTAGTCAAACAGTAGAAATTAATTTTTAACAAAAAAAAAAAAATTAATTTTACACTAAGCAAGATAAATTTTCATCAAAAAATGGACTAGTTCAATTATCAGTTAAAAAATGATTCTTTATCGAATAGTTCAATTTCCTACTAAAATAGTTGGATTTTCAATAAAAAAATCAAATTTTTAACCAAGAAAGATGAATTCTCAACCAAAAATATAATAGTAGAATTTTTAACCAAAAACGTTAACTTTGAACAAAATTAGTTGGTTTTTAAATCAGAAAGGTACAATTTCTACAAAATAGTTGCATTTTTAGACGCAAATATGAATTTGCAACCAAAAATATAATTTTGAAGCAAATAATTGAATTCTAGACCCAAAAAGATGAATTTTCAACCAAAAAAATAACTTTCTAATGAAATTGTTAGGTTTTCAGTAAAATTATTAAATTTGTAACCAAATCAGGAAATTTTTAATAAAAAAAGATTAATTCTGAAGAAAAAATGTAACGGAAGACTTTTCAGCTTTTCCAATTAGTTTCCAGTCAAAAGAAATGAATATTCAACTTTAGAAATGAATTTTTTTTCTGCAAGTATACCATTAAGCCATTTCCCTTTCGGGGTAGGTGTGACACTACCCGATTCGGGTAGTGTTTCTAGGTTGATAACTTGTAGTAAATAACTACAAGTGTGGGCTCACCACACCCACGATGTGCCAACAGCACTCAGTTTCTATAAATAATAATAATAATCTATAAATAAAGTGTTTCTATAAATTTAAGTATTCGTTGAAACTTCATGATTTTTCGTAAAAAAAATGTAGGAAATTTCTGTGGAAGCTCAGTTTTGAAATTTCAGTGTGTATGTAGACGATAATGACCGCAATTTACAAATGAAATAAAAAATCCGAAATTTGTAAAAAAGCCTTGCAAATTATTTTCATCAAATTTTGGGATCAAATTGATCAACTGGAATTTACTGTGGCCGCTTCATTTTTAAATTACATACTTAATTTAAAATCTGATAGAGGGATAGAAAGGCATTGGATACTTAAAATGATTAGATCTGCGAAATAAATAAATAACATCCTGAAAATAGATTACAACCAGTCTTTTCATTCAATCTGACAAACAAATTGCATTATAATTCAGTGCTAATTAGTGTTGCACCTCCGACTGCAATAATTTTTCCAGGATTATATCGGAAATGCTCTACAAGATATAATACTTGGAAACCAATCATTATTCAATTCCAGACACGTCACCTTCAGAGGGTTGAAAAGTTGTTTAGAGCTTTAACCTTTCACGCTTCTCGAATGTTTTATCATTTCTCACGCTCAATTTATAATTCACAGCTAGATGGACTAATCGTGGGCGTAGCCTTACAAATTTTCTACGTGGAATTAGAACAAGAATTGGTGTCATTAAAATCAGTTTTCATATGTCTCTTGATGCCATTACAAATTTGATGTTGGAGGTACTTGGTCAAAACCATTTTTTACACAAAAGCGTGTAGATCTCGAAACAGTGAAGGTACGTGGGTTAGCTTTCGCAGATGACAAGATTGTTATGGCAGAATCAATCGAGGACTTGCAAAGAATGTTGAATAAACTTAATAAAAACTTGAAGAACATGGGCCTCAAAATTACCGTAAATAAAAAATATATCTAGGTAGCCTATTCACTAGTGACGAGAAGATAGATGGGGAGTTAGATAGGCGCATAAATGAGGGTAAGAAGGTTATCGGTTGAGTTTCTGGTGAAACACGCTGAAACACGAAGAAGCTATTATTTATTTCGAAAAATGACTTTAGTAAGTGCTTCCGGAAATGAATTGATCGCTGTAAGAAGGTTGTGGCTTTCCAAGGGAAGTAATTTGAAAAGGATATCGCCATTGACCAGAATTAACTCTTACTTCTGGTACACAACAAGGTCGGACATTTCCTGAACAGATTTTGTACTGCAGGACCTAGTACTTTGAATGTGAGAAATTGTATGTAACTTTATTGATAATTGTAACAGTATTACACTCCAGGTCCCATAGAAACCTGGACGAGAGACGGTTGCGAGTCTCACCTCGGAAGGGCCGCAGTGCGCGAGTACTCAGTCGAGTATATTGCGCAATATTATGCATTACATTCGGAAACGGTTTAGGTGGTCCTGACTGTTTACGTTTCGAGGGTACTGATTTAGTAACAAGGCCAGTGCCTTTTTTTAAAGGTATTAAAAATAAAACTCATGTTCATTTAAACTATTCTTCTTTAGTCTACAAATTATCAAAATTCCTATTTATTTATCACTGGCTCCATAGGCATCCTTTTTGGTTGAAAATACAACTGTTTTGTTGCAAACTCGTCCTTCCCACTTGAAAATTGAACAATTTTATTGAAACTTTTTGTTTTTCTTGGTTTAAAAATTGACCTTTTTTATTTAAATTGCAAATATATGGTTGGAAATTTATCTGATTTGGTCCGAAAATTAAATTGTTTGTTTGGAAATTCACATTTTCGGGTACAAAATTTAACTGTTTCGGAAAAAATTCGTATTTTGGCTCAAAAATTTAACAGTTTGGTAGAAACTCTACTATTTGACCAAAAGTTGAACTAGTTTGTCAAAAATTTATTTCTTATTTGAAGATTCATCAGTTTGGTTGAAAATTTATTTCTTCGATTGAAAATATATCTATTTTTGTGATAATTTTTTTTCTATTGGTTAAAACCTTTTTTTTTGTACTAAAAATTTAACGATTCCATTTTTTGTTGAAAATTTATCTTTTATTATTAAAAATTCAATTATTTGGTTGAAACATTATGTATTCTGTTAAAAACCGACTTTTTTTGTAGAAAATTAATCCTCTCAGTTGCAAATTCAACTATTTGGTTGAAAATTCATGTATTTTGTTTAAAATTCTATTTTTTGGTAGAAAATCATTTTTTCGGTTGTTAAAAATGGAACTGATTGGTTGAAAACTAATCTGTTTTGGTTAAAAATTAAACTGCTTAGCCAAAAATTGGTTTCTTAATTTAGAATTAATTTTTCAAAATGAAAAGTTAACTATTTATATGGAAATTTAACTTTTTGGCTGAAAATTAACTTTTGTGCTTATAAATTAAACGTTTGATTGAATGTTCACGTATTTTGTTTAAAATTTCACTTTTTTGGTAAAAAATTAATTTTTTGTTAAAAATGCAACTGTTTGGTTGAAAATTAATCGGTTTCAGTTGATAATGGAAGTATTTTTTTGTTAATTCGCTCTTTTTGAGCAAATTTAACTGTTTCTTATTTAAAATAAAAATATTTTTTTGGTTGAAATATGAACTATGAAATTTTGTATTTGAAATTAATCTTTTTAGCTTGAAAATTCAAGTCATTAATTGAAAAATTTACTACTTTCTTCAAAATATATTTGTTGTTGTTAAAAATTCAAAATTTTACATGAAAATTAATTTTTTTGGTTGAAAATTAAACTGCTTAGCTAAAACTTGGTTTTTTAATTTATAATTAATTTTTCAAACTGAAAAGTTAACTACTTATATGAAAATTTAACTTTTTGGTTGAAAATTAACTTTTGTGCTTTAAATTTAAATGTTTGATCAAAGGTTTACGTATTTTGTTTAAAATTTCACTTTTTTGGTTAAAAATCAATTTTTTGTTAAAAATGCGAATGTTTGGTTGAAAATTAATCTGTTTCAGTTGATAATGCAAGTATTTTTTTGTTGATTCATTTTTTTGAGCAAATTTAACTGCTTCTTATTTAAAATAAAAATATTTTTTTAGTTGAAATATCAAATATTAAATTTTGTATTGAAAATTCATCTTTTTAGACAAAAAATTCATGTCATGTTGTTGTTCGAAATTCACAATTTTAGATGAAAATTAATTTGTTTCGTTGAAAATTAAACTGCTTGGATGAAAATTTGTTTTTAATTAAAAATTAATTTCTTAAACTGAAAACTTAACCATTTATATAAAAATTCAACTGATTGTTTGAAAATGAACTTTTTTTGTTGAAAATTTAAATGTTTGGTAGAAAATTAAACTGTATTATAGGAATTCGTTTTTAAAAATTGAAAATTAATTTTCTTAATGAATATGTAAGAATTCCATTTTGGCTAAAAATGGATCTTTTTCATTTTAAAAATTCAACTATTGGGTAGAAAATGTATAAAGTTTGTTGAAAATTTAACTCTTCAAGTTAAAAATTGATGCAATTTGTTGAAGAATCGTCCTTTTTGGTAGAAAATTAATCTTATTTGTTGAAAATTTTATTGAGAATTCTTTTTTTTTTCGTAGAATATTAATATTTTAAATTAAAAATTCATCTTTTTGGTTTATTATTGAATTTTTTGGTTGACAATTCAACTTTTTTGTAGAAAGCTCTTCTTTTTGGCTTGAAAACTGACCATTTTGGATGAAATTTTTTTTCTTCAGTGACGACAAAATCTTCCTTAATTGAAAATTCAACTCTTGTTGAGAATACCTCTTTCTTATTTGAAAATTCGTCTCTTTTCGGATCTTTAGGATGACCCCTAAATAAATTAATAAAAAATGTAATTGGTAATATTTACGTAAGATAGGGGTGGGATAGGATAAAAAATTATAGACCCTCAAAAAGGTTTGTTCAATATTTCAGAAAAAAAACTACGTAATCTATGCACGGACCCTTTCAATAATTTTTTCTAGAAGATGCAAATATTTCGTGTAATTCCTCAGGAAGAGTCCTACATACTTCTCTGAATATTTACTACCTATGTCGATATTTTCTATACGAATTATCTACTTCACGTAAATCTTGTTCCTCATTCCAACATTTCTGAGATGCCACATCGACTTTCAGTTTCTATACGACCACCATAAAGCTATCTTCCAAAGGCCATAAACCATCCTTATATGTGAAAATGATGTTCATCGACATACAGCATGAACTCGACTTTTGCTCATGGGGTATAATAACTATTAAATCATTGTAAGACGTTTTACAATATATACAGTACAGGAACGTACATGTACAGTCCAAGTACTTGAAATTCCATGAAATCTAATGATATTTCCTAAAATTATGGAAAATTTATTGAAATACCTTGAGGAACTTTAAAAATCGCTTGAAATCATTGAAATCCTCGGAAATCTGATAAAATCCGTTTAAACCCTTTTAAAATCCCTTGGAATCATTTATGATATCCTCAAACCTTACAGGTTCCGTAAATGCATTCCATATCTTCCTAAATACTGGAAAACAATTTTTATACCGCATAATGAGTTTTAAAAAGAAGTATCCTAAATCTTTTGAAATAAATTTTTTTTTAAGTTTTTGAACATTCCTTGAAACCTTTAAAAATACAGTAAAATGCTTCGAAATCCCTTGAATTTATTGAAATCCATTGAAAATTCCTTGGAATCTCCTAAAATCCCTTTAAATCTTTGAAATTCGTTGAAATCCATTTAATTGATTGAAATCTATTGTAAAATCCTTGGAAGCTTTGAAAATACCATAAAATATTTTAAATCCTTGGAAATACTCTCAATTTATTGATATCTATTAAAAATTCCTTGGAATCGTTGAAAATTATTTTCTAACAAAATTGTTGAATTTTCAAATTCAAAGGAAGAATTTTCTACAAAACAGTTGTATTTTCAACTTGCAGATATGCAGAAAAATTATTTTCTAACAAAATGTTTGAATTTTCATCAAAAATTTTTTTTCCAAACTAAATAATAAAAGTCGAAGTTGAATTTTCATTAAAAAGAATTATTTTCAAACGGGAAATTTAATTTGCTACAAAAAAGATGAATGTTTAATAAAATAGTTTAATTTTCTACGAGAAAGAATGAGTTCCTAACAAGATTATTGAATTTTCAACCAAATAATCAAATTCTGAACCAAATAAACTTTTCAAAATAAAAAACGATGAATTTTCAGCCGGAAATATAACAGCAGAATCTGCAACCAAAAAGAATTAATTTTGAATCGAAAATAGTTGGATTTTTAACCATAAAGATGAAATTTTCTACAAAAAGGATTGTTTTCTAAATCAAAAAGGAGAATTTTCAATGAAAAAGTTGAATTTTTCACCAAGAAAAACTTCTCAGTTATAGAGAAGAATAAGTAAAAAAAATAATTGAATTTTTAAACAAAAAAGGCGAATTTCCTTTTAAAAAACCACTGAATCCACTAACATTTTTTGAGATCCCTTCAATTTATGAAATCTATTGAAGATTTCTTGGAATATGTTTAAAAAATCCTAAAATCCTTTAAAATCCTTTCAATTTATTGAAATCTATTGAAAATTCGTTCCAATATTTCTAAATGCCCTTAAATATTTCAAATTCTTTAAAATCCCTTTAATTCTTTTGAATGTATTAAAGACTTCTAAGAATATTTTGAAATATCCTAAAATATTTCAAATCTTTTGCAATTTTTCAAAGCTCTTGATGATATTCCCTGAAATCTCTTGAATGATTTGAAGTTGTATGAAATCTTTTAAAATCCTGGGAAATTCATTAAAATACCTTATTGAGAGCCTCTAAAATCCCTTAAAATTATTGAAATCCTTGAAAATCTCAAAAAGTCCCTCAATATTCCTCAAAAATCCTTGGAAATATTTAAAAATATTAAAATTTTTCTGAAATCCCTGCAGATCTTTTAAAATATCCTAAAATCTTATAATTCATATATAAAATCCTTCCAAATATTCGGAAATTCAAAGAAATTATTTGAAGTCAAAGCAAATTTTTGAAATCTTGTGAAATTCTCGAAATATTTGAAAATCTCTTCAAATTTTTGAAATCTGACGAAAATCCTCAATTTTTGTGTAATTCTTGGAAATTTATAGAAATATTATCAAATGTTCAGAAATTTGTAATATCTGTTAAAATTCCATAAAAATCCTTTGTCATTTTGTGAGGTCCTTTGGAATCATTAAAAATACCCTAAAACCTTATACATCTCATGGCATCTTTTAAAATCTTTACGGTATTGTAGAAATTCTTTGAAATCCATAATTTTTTTTTTAAAAATCGCTTGAAATTTTTTAAAATAGTGAACTGTATTATAAGAATAAGAATAATAATAATAATGATTACATTTTTTTTTAAATATTTTAAGCTTCGAGAAGTATAAGCGCCTAAAAAAAAGTGTCTCATAGCCTATTGAGACGTTAATTAAGTCGTTTGAATATCCTCCTACCATACTTTCTCTCTTGCATGGAGGGTTTCAATAGGTTTTGGCTCGATAGGGAAAAGAGGATGTGTGAACTATGTGGGAAGGGGGAGGCAAGAGTGGAGCACTGGTTGGAGGAGTGCGTGGAGGTGGAAAGGAGTGGGATAAGCATGGAGGTATTGATGCATGAAAGGGGGGACAAAAGGGCAGTAGCATGGGTGAAGGGAGTATTGGATAAGATGGAGAAGAAGAGAAGGAAGGAGGAAGAGGAATGGAGAAGGAAAGATTGTAAATAGAGGAGGAAGTAAATATAAGTAATTGTAAATATTGTAAATAGTAGATAAGTATTAGGTATTAGTCGCGGAGGCAGAGTATGGTAATGCGAGGCAAGCAAGAAAGTAGGGACATGCGAGCGAGGCGAGGCGAAGCGAGGAAGGCAATGCGATAAGAGCGAGCGGCGTTAGATATAAGGTGTGGAAGGATGTTAGTTTTAAGGCTTAGTTGTAAGAAAATTCTGTAAAAAAAAAAATGGAAGTGTAAGCAAGTCAATTTTTTAAGGCCAGCAGGCTAAAAAATAAACGTTTATCTATCTACTTTCTCTCTTCTACTCCCAATACGTTCCCTACTTCCCCTATCCATCCTACTCCCCCTCCCCTCAAACTTCACGATTCGCTTTCCCTCCCTTCATCAACTTCTTCCTCCACTACTTCCTCCTCTCCTCACTTCCCCAGATAAGACACCAATTCCCCTACTTCCCTTCCCCAGCCATCCTTCTCCGCCTCTACTCACCTGCACTACCCTAGTAGCCCTCCCCTTACTTCTCCTCACTTCCTCATACTTCCGGTTCCTAATTTATTCAAACTCCACCTACTTCCCCTCCTCTCATTTTTTTCACTTCCACTCACTTCCCCTACCTGATTTCTCCTCAGTGCAGTACTTCCCTTCCTCCCTTTTCTCCTCACTTCCCCTACTTCGCCATCCCTCATTTTCCCTCACTTTCCCACCCTTCATTACCGCTCGTTCCCCTTACTTCCCCTTCCCTTTTTCCCCGCATTTCTCCTCACTTACCCTACTCCCCAATGGGAAATTTACAACTGGCGCAGCATTGGGTCAGTACTGGCCAGAGTTTGACAGCATTGGCGTGGTGCTGGTAGCCAATACTGGCGTCGATGTGGCGTAACATTGGGATGATAACGCTGTTCAGTACTGATTGCCAACTTCGGGGCTGTACTAAAATACTGTACTGGGCATTAGTATTGGCTCAGTAATGACTATAAGTACTGTGATTTAGTACTGGGACAGTCGTGGGTATAAGTACTAATGAAGTACTGGAAGTAAGTATTAGTACAGTATGGCAAATGAGTACTGTCAAAGAAGCCGGAGGAGTACTGGGCACCAGTATTGGCGTTGTAGTGGCATGAGGCAGAAATAATAATTATGTTCAGTACAGACTACCAGTATTGCTACTGCACTATCGGCCTTCGCGATTTCCAGCTTTGCTTTCAGACATGACATATGTGACATATTTTAATTCTTAAAGAAGACAATAAACGGCATTTTCATTTTGCAGATGTAAACATTCTAAATGACAAAGAAGTTCATATCAAAAATTTTTTTGCTGTAAAATATTTAAAAAATGTATTTGTCTGAATCTCTGAGGAGCATTAAAAAAGGAAAAACGTTCAACACATTTCAAAATAACACGTTTTCTTTAACAATTGGTGTTATTTTAATTATTTTTCATGAGACATGCATGATTTCAGCCTTTTTCGATGCCTATGAAGCGGGGCTAAAGCTCTACTTTTTACGGACTGAAAAGTGACATCCGTAATTTATTATTTATGCCGTTTATTATAGTCTGTTCTACGCCAGTACCATGCCAGTAGTCCGCCGAGGTCCGGCAAAAAAACATCAGAAAAGAGTTCGCCTTTTGTTAAAATTTGTACGACTCCAGTATTGTGCCATTACTCCGCCCGGGCCCGCACAAAGTCGTGAGACAATAGTTTGCCGTTTCTTATAGTCTGTACTACACCAGTATCATGCCAGTAGTCCGCCGAGATCCGACAAGAAAACATGGGGCAACAGTTCGCCTTTTATTAAAATGTGTACGACACCAGTTATCGCGCCATTACTTCGCCCAGGCCCGGGACGAAATCGCAGGACAATAGTTTGCCGTTGCTTATAGTCTGCACTACACCAGTATCATGCCAGTACTCCGCCGAGATCCAGCAAAAAACCTTTGGATAAAAGTTCACCATTTGTTAAAATTTGTATGACACCAGTATCGTGCCATTACTCCGCCCAGGTCCGGCAGAAGATCGTGGGACAATGGTTTGCCGGTTTATGTAGACTGTACTACGCGAGTATCGTGCCAGTACCCTGCCAAGATCCGGTACATATTCGTGAGACAGTGGTTTACTATTTGTTACAGTCAGTTATGTGTCCTAGACTGTGCCATTATCGTGTCATCATTGGGCTTGAAGTTGGCATTAGCCCAGGGCTGATTTTTGTTTAATACTGCACAGAATCCATACTGGGTCGATACTGGTCTGCCGATATTGGAACTTAGATTAGGCACAGTGCAGATCCAGTGCCAATATCTGTACTATGCCAGTATTGGCTAGCCAAGTGTTGGAACATTGCTCATGGCGCGCTACCGCGCCAGTTGTAAGCATCGGCCCAAGTCTGTAATTTCCTATTGGGTCCCTCTCCTATAATTTTCCCTCACACTTCTGTGAAAATGATAATTATACAATAAGAGCCGTACTTCTTAATCTCGCAAATAATTATTTCTACACGTATTGTAAATAATATGAATAGAAAAAAGGGATAAACTTCCGAAAAGCGCATACCTCCGATTAATTGGAAACTCCTTGTATCCATGTTTCTTGACGCGCTGATTACGAAAATGGTAGTGAAAATACCCGCCAATTTGATTTTTATGGTGAAAACCATATGAAACATATAAGAGTCATGGTTTTTCGAATTTATCTCGGTAAATACAGAAAATTTCGAAAAAGTTTTCAGACAAAAGTTGAAGATCTAATCAAAATATATATTTTTAATCCTGCACATTTTTCCTCCTAGATTCATAGTTTCTAAGAAAATCGCTATTGAAATTTAGTAAGTGCATCAGGCTTGAGTCGTTGGAAAGGGGTAGGGGTTTGAACAACATCATTTCTGTGACCAGTGTCACAGGGGTGCCTTTCCCTCCACAAGTCGTTGGAAAAGTTGTAGGGGTTTGACCGAAATGATTTGTGTGACCAGTCACAAGTGTACATTCCCGCCCCACGAGACGTTGGAAAGGGGTAGGTCTTTGACCAAAATTATTTCTCTGACCAGTCACAGGGGTGCCTTTCCCCCCACGAGATGTTGGAAAGGGGTAGGGATGTGACCTACATTATTTCTGTGACCGGTCACAGATAAGCCGAACACTTACTCGACTCAAGCCTCTGGCACTTATCAAATTTCAATAAAGCTTTTCTCCGAAACTATCAATCTGGGAGGAAAAGTTGTGCGACAAAAAATGTATATTTTGTTTGGATCTACAACTTTTATCTACAAACTTTTCAAACATTTTTTGTATTCACCGAGACAAATTCGAAAAACCATAATTTGTATGGGTTTTTCATTATCATATTCTTAATTAACACATTAAACTACACAGGTAAACAGAGTTTCACATTAATCAGTGGTATATCTTCCTGTTTGGGTTCAATGGACGAAAAAGGATTTGTTGGTTTCTAAATTGTAGGCTGTTGTTGTAATAACCAGGCACCGCCGTCTCTTTCTTCCTTCTTCGGAGAGAGTGAATAATCGAGTACTATACGGGAAGAACATTAGAGATTCACCCCATACACAATAAATATTTATTACGCACCGTATCGCCGCGCCGATTCGGCCGAGTGGAACGGCATTGCAGTGCAGTACCGCAACTTGCTGTCCGATGTGCTTTGGTTGCAATCTAACAGTCCATATTCCACTTTTAATGCCGTTAAGAGCCTTAGCAAAGAAGGAGCGAGCGAGTGTGGTAACTTGTTGCAAAACTGCTACCGAGGTCGTAACAACAATCCTCGTCCGCTTCCCATAGATCCGTCTCTAGTCCTTAGTTTCGCTCGGACAGAGCAGAGTTTAACTCAACTGGTAAAAAGCATTCGGAATCTAACATTTTCGGACGGAAATGGAGTAAAAATTATTCTACATGGCTAAGTCTTCAATCGACCCCCAATCAAGACATAGCCAAGAAATGTTCAAGACGTTTTCTAAGTCTCGCTCCTGGCCGCGAGCGAGATTTTTTTGAATTCCAACTCAAGACACCGGAAACATCATGCCAAAAGTCTTCCAAAGCCTCTGAGGCACATAATTAATCGACAGATTCTAAATTTTTTATTTGCAAATCATTTATTACAAAATTCGAAGTCTTATCAGTTGTAGAATTGTTATCCTTAGTAGATGTCAACTGATCCCGAGTAAAAATTATTCCGCTTGTCTAAGTCTTCAATCCCCCCCCAATAGAGACATAGCCGAGAGATGCTCAAGACGTTTTCTAAATCTCGCTCCTGGCCGCGAGCGAGACTTTAATTTGTTTTGAAGCCCAAGTCAAGATAGCGGCAAAATTATCCCAAAAGTATCCCAAAGCCTCCGAGGGTTATCACTAATTGTCAGATTAAAAATTTTTAATTTTCAAATCATTCATTAGAAAATTCCAAGTTTTATCGGTTGTAAAATTGTTATCCTTAGTAGATGTCAACTGTTCGATGCCATCCTATCCACCTGTTTCTGGGTAATGGCAGGCCCTGCCAATGGGGTCCATAGTTTATAGAGGTCGGAGTATAATGGAAAAAAAAATTTACAAACTCAAGTTTCGTAACTTTGACCCTAGCAAATGGTTAAGTTATTCATAATTCCTAAAGGCCTCACAGTAAAATCGCAGAGATAAATGTTGTTGCAGGTGAAATTAGAACGGTGTTTACTTTACCGTGGTTGTTATTCAAATATCTCTCGGACTTGGGGTAGGAAATGCCGCGTTGTTTTCTTTGTTTTGTTTTTTATTTCTTATCACACTAAAACTTAGTGTATCAAATTGTTGCAGCTATTTTGATCTAGAATTTCAACTCAATATGATTCGCTTTAGAGGATCAATGAAAATTAAGGAGAAAAACTTCAAGCCGTATTAGCATCAGTATACAAAACAGAATGACAGTTGACGATTTTCGAAAAACATTCCTTTCTGCCAAATTCAAGTTCTGCAAATCGACAATCGATCCTTGATCGAGATTTGCTGACATTTGTAAACAAACATCCACAACCTTAGTAATCATAAACTTAAATATGATCATCAACAATTGATCATCATTCAGGTAAGAGGTTTAATAGTATATTATGCGCCGAGGCGCATAATGAGGGTCTTTACGCGACGAGCGGCAATGCTCGCAGGACGATCGAAGCCGAGGCGAAGCCGAGGCGAGATAAGTCCTACGAGCATTGTAAGCGAGTCACGTGAAGTCCCGAATTGTGCTCATTGGCGCATATATTATTTTATGTGGCGACGGTGCATTTACAAGTTTTGTTGCGACAGCGCACAGTATCGTAATGTAGTACATTACGATACAGCGGAGTGTAATGTGAAGAGTGATCGTCCGCAGTATCGTAATGTACAACATTACGATACTCTACGCTGTCGCATAAAAACGCGTTAATGCACCGGAGTCACATAAATAATTTTATAATGTGTTGAGTAGTTGAAATTTTATGACAGATAATTGATCTCGAAATTTGAATCAAGTTGATCATGAATATAGGTATCAAAACGTTGCATCCTTCTGATCCATTTGCCGTATCAACTTGATACCTGGTAGTTTTGTGTGATCCCAAGTGGTCGGCACATCGTACCCCAAATGGTCGGCACTTCGTACCCTACGCCTACATCACAGGGAAGCATTGCCTTTAGACATGGAGATAATTAAGAAATTCGCCTGTTGCAGTGTAGCATTCACCCTACCATGGGTAATTTTTGTTGCAGATAAATGGTACCCTAAATTAGTCTTTAATTTACACTTTTTTCTGTACTGAACCGTAAATTGGTTATATAATTTTCTTTGAGAACAATTCGGTATATTTATCAAGGCTCACAATAAAACTTCTTGTCTTGAGGCAAGTTAGAATCTACTTGGCAAGTAGCGCCCCCCCCCCCCCACCATGGAGTCCAACTCAAGTCGAAATATTTTTCCTCGGAATGGAATGGGATAGAAGAAGATAGAAGGGGATAGGAATAAATCGGATAGATAGGTTCCGACAATAAACTTTGTTTCCAATTTTAGGGGGGTGAGTCGCGTCAAAAAATATGGTAGGTAACAGAAGGGGGAAGGGGGGTCAGTGGGTGTAACGTCACAAACTTTGATAACATTTAGTACGTTTTCTGATAATAAATGTTAACAAAGTTTGCGAATTTTGCGAAATATGTCCCTGCAATAGTGTTCAATAATAACTTGATAGGTTTGAAAATCACTTTCACATTTTTAACTTCATACCCTTTCCCATATTCCCCATTTTCCCCTTTTTCAAAGAATTCGTTCTTTTCCCCCTTTTTCTCGCTTTTTCGCTCAAATACGAACTAAATTAATATAGAACCCGACAGAAAATCCAACTATTTTTGGTGAAAAGTTCATTCTTTTTGGTTAAAAATATTACTGGTATGAAATATTATCTTTGTTAAGAATGCATGTTTCGTTGAAAGTAAATTTTTTTAATTGGAAATTTAACTATGCCATTTTTCGTTCAAACTTTATCTTTTTCAGTTGCAAATGCCACTATTTGGTTGAAAAGTCATATTTTTCAATTAAAAAATCAACTATTTGGTTTAATGTTGAACTCTTTTGTTGAACATGCACTTCTTTAAATTATTCATCATATTAGTTGACAATTCATTTCATTCGTTAAAAATTAACTACTTTGTTGAAAATATGTTTTTTTTTTTGTTGGGAATCAATTTTTTTAAATTGAAAATGTAAATATTCCATTTTTTGGTGAAAATATTACTATTATGAAATATTATCTTTGTTAAGAATGCATTTTTGGTTGAACATACATTTCTTCAATTTACAACTTAACTATGTCATTTTTGGTTGAAAATTTATCTTTTTTATTTGAAAATTCAACTATTTGGTTAAATGTTGAACCCTTTTGTTGAACATGCATTTCTTCAAATTATTCGTCATATTAGTTGAAAATTCATTTCATTCGTTGAAAATTCAACTACTTTGTTGAAAATATGTTGTTTTTTTTTTTGTTGGGAATCAATTTTTGTAACTGAAAATGTAAATATTCCATTTTTTGTTGAAAATTGATATTTTTATTTTGAAATTGATCTTTTCTAGTTGAAAATTCAACTATCTATTTGGTTAAAAATTCAAATATTTAATTGAAAATTTGTTTTTTTTTACTGAAAATTAACCTTCTTGGTATAAAATTAATCCTTTTTGCATAAAAATGTAACTGTTAGATATTTATCTATTTTAGTTATTGATTTAATATTATTTTTGAGAATTCGTCTTTTTTTATTCAATTCAACAGGTTTTGATTTTAAGTAAAAATTCTTTTTGGTATGAATATCAAATATTCTATTGCAAAATAAATGTTTTTTTCAAATTTCATATTTTCGGGTTAAAAATTCAAATACTTTGTAGAAATTAAAATTTGCTTGGCTCGAAAATTCACAAATTCGGTAGAAAATTAAACTATTTAGTTGAAAATTAAACTATTTAAATGGAAAATAAGCAACAGTCAACAACTTAGTTGAAAATTAGTCTTTTTTTTGGTAGAAAATTAATCTTCTTGGTTGAAAATTTATTCTTTTTGGTTAAAAATCTAACTGTTTGGTTGAAAATTTATCTGTTTTGGTTGACGGTTCAACCATTTTGTGCAAAATCCGTATTTTTTATTGAATTTAAAAGTTTTTAGTTCCAAATAAAAATCTATTTTGGTTGAAGCATCAACGATTCGGTTGTGAAATAACTTTTTTGTTGATATTTCATATTTTAGGATTGAAAATTAAACTGCTTTGTAGAAAATTCGTATTTTTGGCTAAAAAATCAAACTGTTTGGTTCCAAATATTGACTTTGTTGTGAAAAATGTATATTTGTTGGTTGAAGATTTAACTATTCTGGTAAAAATCTAAACTATTTGTTAAAAATACTAAACTATTCATTTTTAAATTTAAATAGTTAATACGAAATTAACTTTATCGTTGAAAATTAATCTTCTCGGTAGAAAATTCATCTTTTAGATTGAAAATTAAACTATTTGGTTAAAAATGTAATTGGTTGAAATTATTTCTTTTTTTACTCTTGAATACTTTTGAAATCTCGAAAAATCCCTTAAAAACGTTGTGAGATCTTTAAAATCTCTGTGAACTCTTTGAAATCTTTTGAATTCTGTAGAAATCCTATGAAATCTTTAAAAATCATTTCGAAACTTCGAAATATTTTAAAATCTTTTGAAATGCTTGTGAAATTTTTTTAAATTTGTAGAAATCCTTTGAAATCTTTAGGAATCTTTTGAGTTCTCCGAAATCTTTTCGAAATCTCTAGATGATATCATAACTTAATTAAATTTTAAGAAATATCTTTATTACAGAAATTGTAAAATATTATAAAAAATATCGCACTGTAATACATTTTGATGCAATTAATGATTTAATTTTGCATATAAAATTATAAAATAAATTTTTATTAAAAAGTAACCAGAAATGATTTTCCTTACTGCATTATTTTATTTAATACTTGAGTAATAGAAATTATTAAGAAACTATTGAATTTTTAGAATTAGGAAAAACATTACTTTAAAGGTTAATTAAAAATTTGATGATGTTTTTAAATTGTCTCTTAAACCCAACGGATAATGTCCTTGTCCATCCTTAAAATAAAATGTATACTCAAGGAATTTTAGATAAATTAATTTGCACATTCAAAAATATTTTTAAAAACAAAGCTTTGTATTCAAAATACAATCTTTTTAAATATAATTTTTAATTTAGCTACTGGTTTCTCTGTCTTTTTCTAGCTTAACAATCTGTTTTATGGATGTGGCACAATATAATCCTGAAACTAAACTAACATTGACATTCCCAAGTAATAATTTTTATGATTTGTAAACTGAATTTTGCAACAAAATGTATATTTTAACTTTTTTTACCACGCCCTCAACAGGAAAATTTGCTCAATATGAACCAAGGTTCAATTTTGTTCCAGTACACTTTGACGCTATTTCTTTGTTCAAAAGAAAGATGATTTTTTCTGTGTTTGTACACACTTCATATAAATCATTAAAACCTCTTATCAATCTTTCATAAAAGTTGTTATGAAAAATGCCTATCGCAAGTTGCACAGAAGTCGAGTCTCTCTCACAACATCGGAAAATAAAATTGTTCCACTTTACTTCAAAGTGGGGTCGTCGTTGCTTTACAAATCACAACAACTAGTCGATCATGAATAATTAGGCTTCTTTAATCGACTGCATGTGCAATGAGGCGAAAGGAGGCGAAGCTGGATACCGATTTACTTAACTTAGCTCATTTCTTTAGTTGTTACTTGTTGCTTGTTACTTCTGTAATCGACTAATACTCTAATTACGGTCAGAACTCAGCAATGACTGGAATTGCAATAATAAGATCTTAGGGAACCTATACCATTGACTGTATCATAAAATACCAAGATTTTGCGAATTCTCTAATAACCTTTACAACTTTCAATTAACTCATACTCGGAAATACAAACAATCTCACAGACGATTGACCTGAACGCGATCTGAGCCAGTCTGGACACACCCTGCATATTTTGGTCCCCACTGAGAGAATTTCTTATGTAACAATGTACATGATGTATAGCAGCTAATACAATGAGAGGCATTCAGACTATTCGATTTGAATCAAATTCTATTGGAGAGAAATATAATTTATAAAAACTTATTTCAGATTTTGATTCCTTATTTTCTTAGACTGAGAACAATAAAATGTTGAATCAAAGAAAATCTACTTAATTCAAAGGAATGATCTTACTGTCTTACTATGAAACATTTCTTCAAAACAAAGAAATGATTTTATCTAAACCAAAAGTATGAAATTATTGTTTTAAATTGATATTTATTTCAGTCAGTGAAATATTAAATAAGCGAGGGAACATCGTTATTGGTTAAAAGAAATAAGAGATTTGGGCTAGAACATTAGGTATAGTTGATATAGTCGAATGTGATTTCAAATCAAGAAAATATTTCTATCAGACAAATTAAAGTTCATCGGCTAAAGTAAAAGTTTTTATTTTTCGGAAGATGTGATTCCTTGGTTCAAAGAAGCGTGCCCTAAGTTATACAAAATATTTTTTGGAAACAAAGAAATGGGTTCTTGTTATCAATAAATATTTCTGTGATCCTAAGACAGGATATATTGTTCAGAATAAGCATTTAACAAAGTCAAAAAAGTATTATTTCATCAAAAGAATCAAGTTCTTGATGTAAAGAAAAGAGAACATTATTTTTAAAACAGCATAATTTATAAAAATTAAAAATTAAAATAGCTTGAAATGAAACAAATATGCCAGGATATTGTGTTCAGCAGCACCTAATGCTACTTGTTCTGAACTACGGAACTATTTTTAACGAAAAAGTATTGTTCAATTAAATACAAAGAACATTTTTTCAAGATAAATTTTGAAACGATATAATTATAATGTTTCAGATCTTATTTCAAAAATATCAATAATAAATATGCAAATGTATAAAAACACAGTTTCTTGTAGAGAAATAGAATTTAAACAAAATATTTAGTTTTAGTATTATTATAATAATGATAAATTTGTTACATATATATATATATTAATATGGTTTTTTACGAATAAAACAAAAACAACGTAACCTATCAAAAAATATTTAATATCAAATTCGTAGCTCTTCTTATTGTGAACAACTTTTGTGTCATTATTTTTTTTCGCAGCTTGTGTCGTTTGTCCAAAAATTGTTATTTTTTTTAGTTTTAATGTTGTTTTTTTAAGAATAATACAAAAACTGCGTGTCATATAAAAAAATGATTAATAACAAATTTGTAGATCTTTTTTGCGTGCACAATTTTTGTGCATTAACTTTTCTCATATCTTGCATAATTTTGATCCGCAAAAATGGATCAAGAAAATTCGAAAAGTTGTTGTGATAATCTTGTAGGGTGTTCAAAATGCAACGTTTTTCAGTCCCGACATTTTTTCATATCGTGCGTCGTTTGGCTTAAAGAGTTCATTTTCGTTCGTTTTTTCGAATTTTGTAAATGGTATAACTCCAGTCATTTTTTTTTATCAAAAAGAGTCATGAAGATAAATCGTTCGTCTTCTTGACTACTACTAATAACCGTACATCCAATTTTGAAATCTTGAAAAAAGTTGTCTCAAAAATTTTGAAAATTCCCTCTCAAAACGTGGACATTTGACAAAAACGGGGGGGGGGGGAGGCAAATTTTACATTAATCTAATACCTTCTCTGATGAGAATGTAAAAATTGTCGGTACCTGTAAGCAAAAAATTACTGGTACCGACAATAATATTCTGGAGAAATTTTTTATGATTTAGGGTTTATATTAAAAGATTGATTCTAGATTTTAAGGATTTCAAAATTTCTCGAAAAAGAATCTGAAATATTTTAAGACACGTTTTTTAGTTTTGCAGAATTTTTTAAAATTAAGGAAAACTTTGAAATTTTGAAAAGACTTGGAAATAATGTAAATTTCAAGAATATTTCACAAAAATTAAAACAAAATGTAGATTTTTGAAGATATCGAAAAAAGAAGGTTTGCAAGTTTTTTGAAAGGTTTCAAGAGGAAACAAAATTTTCTTAGGATTCCTGGGAAAATTTCAAATGATTTTTCATTTTTGAAAATGAATTTTATGGGAAACTTGAATAAGATTTTAAAACATTTCAAATGATTTCCTCAAATTCCGGAAAATATAGTAGATGATTTTGAAGTAAAATTGTTAAAAACAAAAAATTTACGAGCTTTTAAGGAATTTTGAAAAAGTTCCAGAAAATAAACAAATTTTCTTCAGAATCTTGGCAAAATCTCAAATGATTTTTTATTTTGAAAAATTAATTTTTAAAGAAAATTTCAAAAGACTTCAAAAGATTTAAAAATATGTCTAAAAATATCGAGGATTTCGAAATAAAATTTTGAAGCTTTTTAAGGATTTTAAATATTATTGAGATAATAAAACATTCTTCGTAAATCCCTGAGAAAACCTAAATTATTTTTTATTTTTAAAAATTAATTTTAAGAGAATATTTTTAAAGATTCTGAAATATTTCTAAAATTGTCAAAGAAGAATTTGGAAGATTTTATGCAATTTTTTTAATTTTACAGAGTTAAAAAATGGGAAAAATTCGAATCAGTTTGAAAGATATTCCGTCTTTTATTGTAGAAAATTAATATTTTTTGTTGGAAATTAAATTGTCTTATTTGAGGATTCGACTATTTTTCCGAAAATTCATCTTGTTTGGTTGGACGAATTTAACTGTTTTTTATTTAAAATAAAAATATTCTTTGATTGAAATATCAACTATTCCATTTTTTGTTGAGAATTCATCCTTTTCGGTTAATAATTGAAAATTGATTTTTTGTTGTTGAAAATTCATTTGTTCTGGTTGAAGATTCAACTATTTTGTTTAAAATATGGTCTGTTTGTATTAATTAGACTTTTTTTATTAAAATATCAACCATTGCATTTTTCGTTGGGAATTCATTTTTTTTTCAAGCTTCAACTACTTGATTAAAAGTGAAACTACTTTGTCAAAAATTTATTTTTTGGTTGAAAATTCATCCATTTGGTTGAAAATTAAACTATTTTATAGAAAATTCATGTATTTTGTTTAAAATTAGTCTTCTTTGGCCAAAAATTAATTTTTTCCGTTGAAAATTATATATTTTTTTGGTTAAGGATTCAACTGGAACAATTTCCTGAAACTTCTTTTTTTAATTGAAGATTCATATCTCTTTGTTTCAAAACGTAAGTATTTCCTTGAAAAATCTTTTTTTTTTTTTTTGTAAAAAAATTAACCTTCTCGGTGGAAAATTCATCTATTTGGTTGAAAATTCAACCATCTGATTTAAAATTAACTTTTTTGTTGAAAAATCGCATTTTCGTGTTAAAAAAATCTAACTATTTTGTAAAAAATACGCCTCTTTTGTTAAAAATTCAATAATTTTTTGGTTAAGAATGCAACTGATTTGAAATTAATGTCTTTAGTTGAGAATTGAACTATTTTGTTGAAAATTCGACTTTTTTATGAGTCGAACTGTTTTCTTTATTTAAAATTAAATTCTTTTTTTGGGACAAATATTAATTATACATTACATTTTTAGTTGAGATTTCATCATTTTAGGTTGAAAAATACAATATTTGGTTGAAAATTAACTTTTCCTTTGAAATTTTTATTTGACATAATTTGAAATCTTCAAAATTATTTTGGAATTTTCTCAAGAATCCAAATAAGCTAAAAATCAAAATATTCATTCAATATTTGTTTTTTTTTTGTATTAAAAATGGTTTCTTCCCTGAAGTCGAAAAATGGATGATTCTAGTAATTTAAAATTAAACAATGTTTCAAAATTGTAACAAGAATTCCTGAGAAAACTTTCCCCCGCTCAAGTCCTTTCTCCTTAGAAATAAGACTATTCTAAACAAAATTTTTCATAAATTTCCTAAGTTCAATATTCTCATAGTGCAGATCTCTAAAGATTAACTCAAGTTATCGTTTATGGTCGTTTAAATATGCTCAGGCTCTTAAGAAAATTGCTTTCCAATAGAAAACAAAAAATTGGATTTTGTAAATCAATAAGAGTAACAGAGCACATTATATATTTAAAACTGCCATTAGAAGATTTAAGAGAAGTACTTACAATAGTTAAGGAGGGCTTTTTCTGTTGAAGTAAGAGCCGAAGAGAGTGTTAAATACAGAGTTTTCTTCTCTCATAGTTAGGAGAAAGCAGGTATAAATCTAATTGTGAGTAAGGAAAGAAACCGACTTCACGTTGATGTGAGAATTTCAATTTTTTCTAGATATATTTTTTCTGAATTTACACTCTTTCCCCTGTTGGTATCTTTTAATCTTTTTTAAAGATTTCCTTTGCCCCTTTTTCTTTTTTTCGCTTAAATGTGAAGTGAATTTTATTAAATCTTTTATTATTTTCTCTTATTTTTATTATTAAGATTTTTTCGGTTCAGAATCTATCCCTTTTGGCTAAAAATTCTACCATTTGGTTGAAAAAATAATTATTACCTTAAAAATTTTAATCTTTTGTTAAAAAATCGTCTTTTTGGATATAACATTCATCTATTGGTAGAAAATTAATATTTTTTAGGTGAAAGTAAATTTTTTTTCACTAAAAAGTGTACTATTATATCTTTGGTTCATAATTCATCTTTTCT
>CAKNYM010052214.1:221243-264276 GCA_932195095.1 Andricus curvator | reverse complement strand
CATTATAGTTTGAACAAATTTGAAAGTTTTTATTTGTTTCGGGTTATATTAACTTTTCCTACAGGAAATCATTTTTTTAACAAAAATCATTAGATTAAAATTTTGGATATATTTTGAATAATTTTATAGCGTTTCACACCAAAAATTGGTAATTTAAAACAAAAATTATTATAATTTGAACAAGATTTAGAATATCTCAACAATTTTGGAAAAGGTTAGTGTTTTTTGTCACAAATTGTTATTTTGAACTTACGACAAATAATATCTCAAAGAAGATTCACAACTATAAACCATTTTAGGTTATGTTGACGTTTTGCACGAAAAATTGTTATTTTAAATCAAAAATCTATATAATCTAAACAAGATTTATAATCTTCTAACAATTTTGGATTATATTAGTATTTGAAAGAAGATTCACAACTTTTGACAAGTTTAGGTTATGTTATCGCTTTAGACCAAAAATTGGTATTAAAAAAATATTGTTTTAATAATAACAAGATTTGCAATAATTTTTTAACAGTTTTAGGATATATCAACGTTTTTCAAACGATATCTGTCATTTTAAACAAAAATCATTAGATTGTAAAGATGTAGAATTTTTCAACAACTTTAGGTATCTGTAGTGCGTTTTACCTAAAATTAGATTTACATCCTATATGTTTTGTTTAAAATAATAAAATTTAGAAGCTTGAGCAATTTCGGATCTTCTTATATTATTTTTTGACGAAAATTGAAATTTGTATTCCAAAATCGTCACATTTCAAAGAATATTCTTTACTTTTTAACAATTTTAGGTTACGTTGGCGTTACGCAGCGGAAATTGGTATTTTCAAACCAGAATTATTATAATTTGAAGTGTATTTAGAATCTTTGACAAATTTTCGATTGTTTTTTTTTGCGGAAAATAGTGTTTATATTAAAAAAATGATATTTTAAACATTATTCACAACTTTTGAAGAATTTTAGATTATGTTAACCATCTTCATCGGAAATTGGTGATTTAAAAAAAAACCTGAGGTTTTAAAGGACGATTTACAATCTTATTGAATTCTTCGTTTTGTTATGTTAGTGTTTCTGATCCAGAATTGTTATTGCTAATAAAAAATTATCAAATTTCAGAGAATATTAACAAATATTATGTTAATACTTTTAGTCGTTTTTCTATTATTTTAGGTAACAGATCCTATGAATTACAAAAATTTCTACATTTCGTTCGATCCAAATCGGTCAAAAATCAATACGACTCAATCCGGTTCAATCCGAACTTCCAATCGGAATAAATCCGAACCAAATTTTCAATCCGAATGAATCCGAACTCGTATTGACCTAAAACGATTTTCAATTCGAATGAATCCAATTCAATCCGAACTCGGATTCATTCGGATTGAAAATTCAATGTATATCAATCCGAGTTCGGATTCATTTGGATTGAAACTTTGGTTCGGATTGGTTCGTTTTAGAGTTCGGATAGAACCGGATTGTGTCGGATTATTCTTTAAACGATTTGGGTCAAACGAAATGTAGAACATTTTTTTGGATTGGTTCAAATTGACTCGGATTGGTTCAGATACAGATTCCAGAATGATTCGGATTGGTTCGGAAGGAATTCCTATCCGATACTTTCGCCAGAGAATTCAAAAATTGCATAAAAAGGATATGAATAAGCGCGCTTAGAGCCCGTATTTGTTTTCTGGTAGATTTTATATAATTTGATTTTCCATTTCTCGTATGAAGGAAAAATTGAGCTGGCTTTAATCGTCCATTGTATCTATTTTTATGTTCACTTCCTTGCTATTCATTATAAATTCTTCGATTCTTTCTCTTTTGACATTTGAATCAACTGCCCATCATCGAAATTCATTTTAGCCTTTTCGCTATTTCAACATAACCACATAGTTTCACAATTTCGTCATGAGACTCATCATCTTAAGCAAAAGTGTGCATTCCTGGAAATCGGTATTTGATTTTCATTTGATGATTGTATAATTGAAATTCTTTCATTTCCTTATTGACTAATAAAATTTTTTTCTGGGGTTCAATGCATTTTCATAATAGGAGAATAAGCGCTGCTGCAAGTGATTCGCTAATTACTTCGAGTTATGGCAATTAGATGTACATCCGTTGTGAAATCATCCTGGAAATTGCAAAAAGGGATTTTTTTTAATGAGGGAGAGTAAATTCAATTATAGAGAGAGGTATAATATCTATTCGTTAGTTTCAAAGTTAAGAATTTAATCTTCTTGAAATATTAGATTTTGATTGCTAATTTTTATGTGGTTATATTTGTATTGGGAAATAAGTGCTTTGTGCATTCTGAATTCAAATCAGTCAACATTTGACTGATTAAAGTGATCAAGCATGCTTTGACTAAATATCAGTCATTTTTACTAAGAATCAGTCATTTTAACAAATAAATTTTCCGTACAAAAATGAATTTTCAATAAAATAAAATAAATTTTCAACCAAGTAGTTAAATTTCCAACCAAGCAGGTGATCTTTCCAACGAAGAAGGTACATTTTCAACTGAACATGGAATAGTTCATTTTTCAGTTTAAAAAATTAATTTTTAACCAAAAAACATAATTTTCAACAAAATGGTTAAATTTTTAACAGAAGAAAAGGTTTTTGAACTAAAATGATGAATCATCAGCATAAAAAATAATTGCTAACAAAGTAGTTCGACTTTCGACTAAGTAGCTGAATTTTTAATAAAAAGCGAGTTTAATTTCAAATAAAAAGAGTAGAATTTCCAAAAAAAAAAATTAACTTTCAACCAAAAATAGTTGCATATTCTTATTAGATGCCTCGAACTAATTTCAGAAATAAAAAATAGTGTAAATAGTATCACAAATTTGAAAAAATCGTGTCATAAAATTTTGCAAGTATTAAACTCATGTGTACCGGTAAAGGTCGGTTATGAAAACATTTTAAACATTGTAAATTTTTGAGGATTTCAAATAAAATTTCCGAAGATTTTCAAGAATTTTGAAATCCATCAAGAAAAAAAATACTTATCTTAAGATTCCTTGAGAAAATATTTTATGATTTGTATTTAAAAAAAATTTTTTTAAAGAAAATTAAAAAGATTTCTAAAAATTGCAAAGAAAATCTGGAAGATTTTAAGGCAATTTTTGAAATTTTCGAAAGTTTTGGAATAATTTGTGTCAGTTTTAATTATGTCTTTTTGGTAGAAAATTAGTCTTTTTGGTTGAAATTTCAATTGTTTTGGCCAAGGATTCGACTACTGATGTGTCATAAATTCATTTTTTGTATTGAAGATTTATTATTTTGGTTTGAAAATTAATTTGTTTGAGTTTAGGAATCCACTATTTTGTTGAATATTCGTCTTTTTTTAATTATTTCAATGGGTTTTGATTCAAATATCAACTGTTACATTTTTCGTTGAGATTTCATATTTTTTTGGTAAAAATGCAACTAGCTGGTTAAAAGTAGAACTTCTTTGTTAAAAATTTATTTATTTGGTTCAAAATTCATATTTCCGGTTAAAAAAATGAAACAATTTTGAAAAAATTAATCTCCATTGGTAAAAATTTAATCTTTTTTAGTTAAAAATGCAACTGTTTGAAAATTAATCTTTTTTTTAATGAGGATTCAACTCGTTTTTTGAAAAATCTGCTGGTTTTGATGAGTTTAACTTTTTTCTTTGAAATGTCAATTATGCACTACATTTTGCGTTCACAATCAATCTTTTTAGGTTGAAAATTCAACTATTTGGTTGAAAATTGACTTTTTTGTTGAGATTTTGATTTGACGTAATCTGCAATCTTTAAAAGTCTGTTTGAATTTTCTCAAGAATCTTAGGAAAATTATATTTATATAACCTTAAAAATAAATATACAAATAAACTAGAAAACAAATATTATTATTTTACTTTTGATATTGCATTACATTTGTTTGCAATTTTTATTTTCTGATTGAAAATATAATTACTTGGTTAAAAGCTGAATTGCTTTATTAAAATTAAATTTTTTTGGTAAAAAAAAAATTTTGTAAGTACAATTGAACTATATTGTTCCAAATTTTTTTGTTTTTTTTTGTTGTTAAAAATTAATATGGTAATTTAAAATTAAACTATTCTATTTTTGGAAAAAAATTGATTTTTTTTAGATAACAATTCAACTGTTTGGTTGAGGATTCAACTATTTTGTTAAAAATTCGTCTTTTTTAATTGAATTCCGCTGTTTCTGATTTAAAATTAAAATCTTTTTTCTTGAAAATGCTTGGTTGGAAGGTAAACTACTTTGTTGAAAAATCTTTTTTTTTTTGTTAAAAATTCATCATTTCAGTTGAAAACACATTTTAATGGGTGAAAATCAATATTATTAATTAAAAATTGAACTGTTTCATTTTTGGTTTATAATTGATATTTTTTAATTGCAAATTTGTTGAAAATCCGTATTTTTTTGTAAAAAATTAATCTTTTTGGCGAAAAATTTCTTCATTTTTTCAAATTCGACTACTTAGTTGAAAGCTGAACTACTTGGTTACAAATAAATTATTTTAGCTGACTTATCATTTTAGTTAAAAATTCATATCTTTAGTTGAAAATTTAAACTTTTTCCTTTGAAAATTCGTTTTTTCTTTAATTACTCTTTCTTAGTCGAAAATTAAACTATTAAAATAAACTATTTGGTTAATAATTCTTGTAATTTGTTGAAAATTTGTCTTTTTTGGTAGCGAATTAATATTCTTGGTTAAAAATCCATCTTTTTTAAGTTAGGAATTCAATCAGTTAGTTAAAAATTGAACTACTTTGTTAAAAATTATTTTTGTTTGTTAACGATTCATAATTTTAGCTGAAATTTTATCTCTTACGATTTTCATAAAAGTTTATGCAATTTATTAATGGCAATAAGTAAGATAATTTATTATATTTTTAACATGTGAATATTACTTGAAATTTAGTCAAAGAAGAAAGGCGCTCAATAATCGAACACCATTATAAAATCTCCGACTAATTTTCATAACAATACAATTGTTTATAACAATTTATTTATTCATTATCAACTATATTAATTCGTGCATTGTGAATTTTTTCTCATCGATTACACCTTAATATCGCACATTTTGAATAGCTTACGTGTTATTATTGCATCCGTATCTTAATATAAATATTTTCTTTAAACTTTATTTTCAAATAAACAAAAGAAATTTTTTCTGAAATACAATACGAAAAATATCCCAAAATTGTATCTAGCTTTAATTTTCTAAAAACCCTTTGAAATCGGTCGTAAATTCTACCCCGAATCGTATTTTAAACATTTTTGGTTCATTATGCTCATGGGCCAAAAATCGCCCTTATTGGCCCTCCTCGTTTAGAGTGTAAGTCGATCAATAAACATTTATTAAAAAATTTATAGAATATATTTAAAAAAAATTACATTCTTACTTTTTTTAAATACAAAATGGTGAATTTATGTATTTGTGAATCACCCCAGAAATATAATCACCATGTTATTAGTACTTGAAGAAAACCTAATTACACTGCTCTAAAATATGTTTACAACCTGGACATAGGAGATCGTAACTCTTAAACCTTATTGAAAATTCTTGATTTGGTCGTACGATAATTACCGCTAATGACCAATAATTTTTTTATGATTTCCTGAACTTTCACACGTTTTATTCTCTATATTTTGCTTTTTACACCTGCTTTTGAACGATACCTTACACCTATAATTAGTCACTCTCAATTTCTCATTCCTGAGCACGGCTAGCTTAAAGCAATTGTGACAGAAAAGTGCTTCCCCATCCGATTTTTTTCTGAATATGTCATCTTTTTTGGTCAGAAATTTAACTACTTGGTTGAAAGTTGAACTACTTTGCGAAAATTTAATTTTTCTGATTTAAGTTTCATCTTTTTGGATTAAAATTGAACTATTCCATTTAAAAAAAAATGAATCTTATCGTTAAAAAAATCATCTTTTGGGTTGATTGCTGAACTTTTTTGTGGAACGTTCATTTTTTTAAAAGATTCATCATTTTAGTTTAAAATTCATCTCTCTGGTTGAAAATTTAACTATATTCTTGGAAATTTATTTCTTGTTTGAGAACTAATATGTTTTGAATCAAAAATTTAACTACTCCATTTTTCGCTGAAAATTAAAATTTTGAATTGAAAATTCTTAAAATTGATCTTTTCTAGTTAAAAATTAAACTATTTGGTTAAAAATGTATTTTGTTGAAAATTCATCTTTTTGATAGATAATTAATCTTCTAGATCGAAAATTCATCCATTTTGGTTGAGGATTTAACTATTTTGTTGAAAATTCTTATTTTTTGGTTGATTTCAACTGCTTTTTCCTTCAAACTAAAATCTTTTTTGGTATCTATTTTTGGGCGAAAATTTAACCATTTGGTTGAAAATCCAACTATTTGGTTGAAAATTAACTCTTTGTTGAAAATTCATATTTTTGGTTGAAAAATTAACTATTCCATTTTTATAACAATAATCTTCTCAGATGGAAAATCATCTTTTGTGTTGAATGTTGAACTCCTGTGTTGAACATTCATTTTTTTAAAGAATCATCATTTCAGTTAAAAATTCATCTCCTCGATTATAAATTTAATTATATTCCTGAAAATTTGTTTTTTCAGAACTAAATTTTTTAACTAAAAATGTGACTACTCAATTTTTGGTTGCAAATTTATATTTTCAATTGAACAATTATATTTTACAGTTGAAAATTTAACCATTTGGATAAAAATTCATTTATTTTGTTGAAAATTCGTCTTTTTGGTTGAATTCAAATTTTTTCATTTCAAATTAAAATCGTTGATAAATCATCTTCTTTGGTTGAAAAATCATCTACTTTGTTTAAAGTTAAACTACTTTAAAAAAATTCATTTCTTTTGTTAAAGATGCATAATTTTAGTTGAAAATTCAATATATCTGGTCGAAAATTAAACTATTTGGTTCAAAATTAACTCTTTTGTTAAAAATTAATATTTTTGGTTGAAAATTCAACTTTTTTGTAAATAATTCGACTTTTTGGCTTTAAGATTCTACAATGTTGTTGAAGAATGATGTATTTTGTAGAAAATATTGTCTTTTTTAGTAGAACATTAATTTTCTTGGTGGAAATTTCATCCTTTTGATTGAAAATTTATCCTTTATAAGTTTAAAAAATCAACTATTTGCTACAAAATTCTTGTATTTTTTGTAATTCGTCTTTATGAGTAGAAAATTAATCTTGTTTATTGAAAATTTATGTTTTTGGTTGAGAATTCAACTATTTGGTGAGAAATTCGTCTTCTTCGTTTGGATTCAAATGGTACAAAATTCGTTCATTTTTTTTTGTTGAAATTAATTTTTTTTGAACTGAAAATTTAAAGAATCCACATTCGGTTCAAAAAATATCTTTTTTAGTTACAAATTTAACTATTTGGTATCAAATTTATCTCTCTTGATTGAAAATTTATCCATTCAATTTAGGATTTGACTATTTTGTTAAGAAAATGTTTAAAAAATTGTCTTTTGTTAGAAAAATCATCTTTCTTGGTGGAAAATGAGCCTTTTTGTTGAAAATTAAACTTTCCGGGTTGAAAATTCTACTCTTTTTAAAAAAATTTGACCTTTTCGTTTGAAAATTCAACTGCTGTGTTGAAAGTTCATCCTTCTGAATTGAAAATTGATTTTTAATGGTAGAAAAGTCTTCTCTCTGTGTGGAAAAGGAAGTATTTTGTTAAAAATGCAACTATCTTCAAATAACCTTTTTTCACTTGAAAATTTAGTTACTTTGTCAAAAGTTCAACTATTTTGTTGAAAAATCGTGTCTGTTGCTTGAAAGTTCAACTATTTGGTTGTTAATGGAACTGTCGGATTACAAATCAATTTTTGTCGTTGAAAATTCATCTCATTTTGTAGAAAATCTATTTTGGTTGAAAATGCTACTATTCTTTCGAAATTGCAATATATATTTCGACTTGAAATCTTAGGAATTTAAAGAGTTTCATATTGATTCCAAAATGGTACTTGTAATGGGATTAATTTTATTTGAAAGAATTAATTCCCTTATGATTCCCCTATTTTCGGGAAAAATCACCCTATTTCCCCTGTTTTCAGAGAATTTTTTGTTATGTTACTTTTCAGGGGGTAAGAAAAAACTATTATCGTCAACGAGGGGAATCGGGAGGGGGGTGGGTCAAAAGCACAAAAAATTTAGCATAGTTTATGGACGGCCCCTCATATGATGCTTAATTATTAGCGGCTTTTTTTGATGCCAGACTAAATAGTTTATACCAACAAACATTAAATTGCCAATGATTTTAACGAAAATATACTAGTAATAGCCGCAGAAAAGAATTAGTTAATTGTGTAGTGTGATGGTATGCGTCTGAGTAAATAATACATTATAGAGAGTGTAATAGGTATAACAATGACATACTTCAGACCAGAAAAATAGCTCAATGATATTGAGAAGATCCTTTATTGTCAACTTTTAGAGAAACCAATGCTCTTCTCATCTGGAAATAAAAATCCAAAATCAAAAGTAAGTCCTCGGTAAAATGAAGGCAGCAAATATGTCTCTGTTGGAGAAAACCATACTCTCAAATTCTCCTCTCAATTTAATTTTGTGGAAAACATTGTAGTTGTTAGTATTCTGAATTTGACCACGATGAAAGGCAGTGAAGTCCATTAATTAAAAATGAAGGACACATTGGAAATTGTTTAAGAAAATATATGTAAAAAGAAAGTTGATTTTGAGAGAGGAGACAGAAAGAGCGTTCTGCTCCATATTTTGATGGTTAACATCGAGAGAGGATGTTAATCCTCTTATTTACCTCTCTCGACTTTAACCATATCAATATGAAGCGGAGCGCTCTTTCTGTCTCCTCTTTCTAAATTATCTTCTTTTTAACGTCCATTTTGTTAAACAATTTTTGGAATGTGTCCTTCATTCTTTACTAATGGTCTTCACTAACTTTCAACATGGTCAAATTTTGTATACTAACAACTAAGGTGTTTTTTGTTGTTTTTCACTTATGTGTTTTGTTTCCTGATGAGAGCATTTGTCTCTCGAAACGTTGATAATAAAGAATCTTGTAAACATCATCAACGCCTTTTTTCTGATCTGAAGTTTGTCATGTGAGTTTGCCCAATGATTTTTATCATTTACGGCTTAAAATAATCGGGTAGCATCCCCAGAACATATTCGGAAAAGAGTTCCGCTCCATATTGATGGTTAACATCGAGAGAGGTAAAAAATAGGAGTTAAAATCCTCTCTCGATGTTAAACATCATCATGGAGCGTAACGCTTTTTCTGTCTCCTTATTCAAAATTAACTTTTGTTACTTCTATTTTGTTAAACAATTTTCAATGTGTCCTTAATTTTTTATTAATTGAGTTCACTGCCTTCCAGCATTGTCCAATTTAGATTACTAACATCTACAGCGTTTTTCATCAAAGTAATTCGAGAGTAGAATTTGAGAGTATGGTTTCTTTCAACAGCAACATATTGGCTTCTTTGATTTCATTGAGGACTTATTTTTGACTTTCGATTTCCGTTTCCTGATGAGGAGAGCATTTGTCTCTCGACATGTTGACAATAAAGAATCTTCTCAACATCATCGACGTCTTCTTTCTGGTCTGAAGTTTGTCATTTGAGTTTGCCTAATGATTTTTATCATTGATGGCTTCAAATAGTCGGATAGCATCCCCAAAACATGTTCAGAAAAGAGTTCCGCTCCATATTGATGGTGAGCATCGAGAGAGGTAAAAAAGAGAACATTCTACTCGATGTTAAACATCATTATGGAGCGAAACGCTTTTTCTGTCTCCTCTGTCAAAATTAACTCTTTTTTACTTCTATTGTGTTAAAACTTTTACAAGGCGTCCTTCATTTTTTACTAATGGACTTCACTGCCTTTCAACATGATCAAATTTAGAGTACTAACAATACCAACCACAGTGTTTTTCAGAGAACTAACGCCAGAGTAAAATTTGAGATCATGGTTTCTTTCAGCTGTGACATATTGGCTTCTTTAATTTTACTAAGGACTTATTTTTTACTTTCGATTTTTGTTTCCTGATGCGAAGAGCATTTGTCTCTTGAAACGTTGACAACAAAGGATCTTCTTAACATCATCAACTTCTTTTTCTGGTCTGAAGTTTGTCATTTGAGTTTGCCTAATGATTTTTATCATTTATGGCTTAAAATACTCAAGTCGGATAGCATCCCCAAAACATGTTCAGAAAAGAGTTCCGCTCCATATTGATGATGAGCATCGAGAGAGGTAAAAAAAAGAACATTCTACTCGATGTTAAACATGATTATGGAGCGTGACGCTTTTTCTGTCTCCTCTTTCAAAATTAACTTTTGTTACTTCTATTTTGTTAAACAATTTTCAATGTGTTCGTCATTTTCTATTAATGGACTTCACTGCCTTTCAACATGGTCAAATTCAGAGAACTAACAATAACAACCACAGTGTTTTTCAGAGAACTAACACCAGAGTAGAATTTGAGAGTATGGTTTCTTTCAGCTGTGACATATTGGCTTCTTTAATTTTACTAAGGACTTATTTGTTACTTTCGATTTTTGTTTCCTGATGAGAGCATTTGTCTCTCGACATGTGGACCATAAAGAATCTTCTTAACATCATCAACGTCTTTTTCCTGGTCTGAAGTTTGTCATTTTAGTGTGCCCAATGATATTTAATTTTTATCATTTACGGCTTAAAATACTCAGGTAGCATCCCCAGAACATATTCGGAAAAGAATTCCGCTCCATAGTAATGGTTAACATCGAGAGAGGTAAAAAAGAGGAGTTAACATCCCTTCTCGATGTTAAACATCATCATGGAGCATAGCGCTTTTTCTGTCTCCTCTTTCAAAATGAACTCGTTTCTACTTCTATTTTGTTAAACAATTTTCCATGTGTCCTTCATTTTTTATTGATGGACTTCCCTGTCTTTCACTGGGTTAAATTTAGAATACTAACAATACCAACCGCAGTGTTTTTCAGAGAACTAACACCAGAGTAGAATTTGAGATTATGGTTTCCTTCAACTGTGACATATTGACTTCTTTAATTTTACTAAGGACTTATTTTTGACTTTGGATTTTTGTTTCCTGATGAGAGCATTTCTCTCTCGAAAAGTTGACAATAAAGGATCTTCTTAACATCATAGAGGTCTTTTTTCTGGTCTGAACTTGTTATTTGAGTTTGCCTAATGATTTTTATCATTTACGGTTTAAAATACTCGAGTAGCATACCCAGAACCTTCTCTCTCGATGTTAAACATAATTATGGAGCGTAACGCTTTTTCTGTCTCCTCTTTCAAAATTAACTCTTTCTTACTTCTATTTTGTTAAATAATTTTCAATGTGTCCGTCATTTTTTAATTATGGACTTCACTGCCTTTCAACAGGGTCAAATTTAGAATACTAACAATAACAACCACAGTGTTTTTCAGAGAACTAACACCAGAATATAATTTAAGAGTATGGTTTCTTTCAGCTGTGACATGTTGGCTTCTTTAATTTTACTAAGGACTTATTTTTTACTTTCGATTTTTCTTTCCTGATGAGAGAATTTGTCTCTCGAAACGTTGATAATAAAGGATCTTAACATCATCGACGTCTTTTTTCTAGTCTGAAGTTTGTCATTTGAGTTTGCCTAATGAGTTGTATCATTTAAGGCTTAAAATACTTGGGTAGCATCCCCAGAACAGATTCAAAAAAGTGTTGCGCTCCATATTGATAGTTAGCATCGAGAGAGGTAAAAAAGAGGAGTTAACATCCTCTCTCGATGTTAAACATCATCATGGATGATAACTTTTGTTACTTCTATTTTTTTAAACAATTTTCAATATGTCCTTCATTTCTTATTAATGGACTTCACTGCCTTTCAGCATGGTCAAATTCAAAATACTAACAACCACAGTGTTTACCACAGAAGTAATTCAAGAGGAGAATTTGAGAGTATGATTTCATTTATCAGCAACATATTGGCTTCTTCAATTTTACTAAAGACTTATTTTTTACTTTGGATTTTTGTTTTCTGATGAGGAGAACATTTATCTCTCGAAATGTTGACAATAAAGAATCTTCCTAACATCATCCACGTCTTTTTTCTGGTCTGAAGTTCGTCATTTGAGTTTGCAGAATGATTTTGATAATTTATGATCGGCAAGAACTTTTGAGTGAAAACTGGTTTAATTGAAAATGGTGAGAAAAATGAAAGCCCATCCCTGTTACTGACGCAATTTATCGTTAGCCTCCGATCGTTGCTGAAACGTTTACAGCGCATTTCCCTCGTGTGCTATTTCATAGTGTATTAAATAACGCGACAGGAAGATTAATTAACGGAATAAGCAGCTTGTTGGATTTCCTCGCGAGTGGCTCAGAGCCCGCCTAGCTTTTATACTTCGGATTCCATCGAAAGTAAAAGTGAGTTAAATCCGGTACAGTCCTCGTCCAGAGACAAGATCAAATCCGATCAACTCACGACCAAGCTATAAATATTTGGCTCCCAGGTATACCATTTAGTTCTTTTTATATGCATCGTAAAAAAATACAACAAAAAACTCGACTTTTTCAATCATAGCATGGGAAATTACAAAAGGTCGTGAGTTTCCTGATGCTCGATAGGAATATAAACTCGTTTTTATTGTGAGATCTCTGAACTTAATCGACGTTTTTTATGCATTCCATTTATTACGTGAGTGAGATCGTTAAATTATAAATAAGCAATAATTAATGACAGTATGATATCTGCAATTATGAATAAATTTCTACGTTCTCATTTCTATTTTTAAATAAATCTAAAAAAATCTTTTGGATACTTTCTAAGTGGATCCAACTTGAATTTTTTTTTAATAATGGCTAATCAACATTTTCTTATATTATCCCATTAGTAGCCATCCATATGTTACTTCCGTATTTCAAGTGCTAAGTTTAATGGCACTTAAAAGGAATAAATTTGTCAAAATACCTATTTTTAATTAATTCAGCACTTTACTTTTAAGTTATAATAATTGAAATATGGAAACATATCAGAAAATAGCTACTATTGGTTCAGTGGCCACAATCCCTATAAAAACAATGAGATTTTAACCACACTTGAAATCTTTTGCAACCTTTGAAATCTTTCAGAATTTTTCAAAATATATTGAAATCTTCTGGAAGCTCATGAAATGCTATACATTTTTCTAAATTTTGTTTATTCCCTTGCGTTTTTCCTTTTTTTGAACTCATCTTTTTCCCTCTATTTTTGAAAAACGTTTCCTTTTTCCCCTATAAGAACTATTGTTTGTTTAATATCATTAACATTATTCTATTAAAAACTACACTCAGAAAAATGTTTAAATCAAACAAACATTTTTTTGACCCGATATCAAAGTTAGAATTCAATTCAAATAAAAATCGTTTGAGTTTATTTATTTATTTATCCGAAAAAGAAAAAAGCCCAACAGTTCAAAGAACCAATTATAGGGCTACAAAGATGTACATTATGTAAAATAATGAAACAATATTAAACAATAGTTAAACAATGGTATGTTTGCATCAAATAAATTTTATTTAAATCAACAAATATTTGTTTGAATAAAAAAAATATTTTTTTCGCCCTGTATCAAAGAATTAATTTGTTTGATTCATACAAACATTTTTCTGAGAGTAGGATATGCATAAAAAGTGCACAAAGATAAAAAATTAAGAAATTGAATATTTCAATTCGATGAACTCAATTTTTATTTTTAAATCTTACCATAAAAAATTTGTGATGTTTATTTTACTGTTTCCATAATAAACTATTTTGGATTCGAATAAATCTGTAAAGCTAAAATATTTTTTCACAGAAACTATACGAATTATATATTTTTTTTAATGTAAAATATTTCAGGCACTCAAACTATTCAATTGTACCTACTTATAAGTATAATGATTTCATTATTATACAGATTGAATTTATAAAAATATATATTTTTTAATGTGAGAACGATTTCAAACATATAAAAATTATTTATTTAACCAATTTTATTTTTTGCTGAATTTTTTTGTATATCGCTGTGAATAAAGTTCCAATGACCGAACTATAGCAAACTTTTGAAAGTAAATTTTTTAATAGCGGAAATCATTAAAGAATCGTGTAACATTGTTTAAAAATATAACATTTCTTATGAAAAGATTGCTTTTTTTCATTCTACATGTTAAAATGAATTTTTTTAAATTCACAATTTAACTCTTCCAGTTGAAGATTTGTCATTTTAGTTGAAAACTCGTAATTTTATTTGAAAATTCATTTCTTTGGTTGAAAGTTAAAGAGTTATGTTGAAATTTATCTTTTTTGATTCAAAATTCAACTAATCCGTTGAAAGTTGAACTGCTTTGTCAAAAACTTATTATTTTGTTTAAAGATTCATCGTTTTAGTGAAAAACATATATTTTCTTTGAAAATTGAACTATTTGGAGGAAAATCGTTTTTTTGTTCTTGTTTAAAATTTATTGTTTAATTGAGAATGTAACTTCTCCATCTGGTTGATAATTGATATTTTTTAGTTGAAAATTGGCCTTTTTTGATAAGAAACTAATCTTCTTTGTATGAAATATTCTCTTGTTTGGTTAAAAATGCAACTGGTTGGTAGAAAATTAATTTTTTATTGAATATATCCACTTTTTTCACTTTACCAATTTTTCTAGATAGAAATCATTTGTGAATTTTAATAAATTAATTGTTTTTTGTAGTTGTTCATCTGATTTAGTAGAAATTTAATCTTTTTTGGATAAAATGAAACTATTTGGTTGAAAATTAATCTTGTTTGGTTGGAGACTCAACTATATTATTTTCAAATTCGTCTTTTTGGTTGGATTCAACTTTTTTTTCTTAAAAATTAAAATTTTTTGTTGAAATATCTACTATTAAATTAATTGTTGAAAATTCGTATTAATTGGTTGATAAGTAAACTACTGGGTTAAGGATTGAATCAATCGGTTAACAAATCTTTTTTTGTTGTTGAAAATGCATCTCTTTCGTTGACAATGCGTTTTTTTTTTTTTGGAAAATTAATTTTTTAAAGTAAAAATTCAATTATTCCAGTTGAAAAATCATCATTTTAGTTAATAATACATTATTGTATTTGAAAATTCATCTCTTCGGTTGAAAGTTAAACTCTCATGTTAGAATTTTTTTTTTTTTAATGGAAATTCAACTTCTTCGGGTAAAATTGAAATACCTCGTCAAAAATGTATTTTTTCGGTTGAAGATTCATCAGCTTAGTTAAGAATTCATCTTTTCTGTAACAATTAAATTATTTGATACAAAATTCGTGTTTTTGTTTGAGATAAATTTTTTATACTAAAAATGAAATTTTTCCATTTTTTGTTGAGAATTAATCTTCTTTGGTTAAAGGCTCAACTATTTTCTTTTCAAATTCGTCTTTTTGGTTAGATTCAACTGTTTTTTCATTTCAAGTTAAAATGTATTGGTTAACATATCTACTATTACATTATGTGTTGAAAGTTCATATTCATTGGTTGAAAATTAAACTATTTGGTTAAAGAGTAAACGACTTAGTTAAAAAAAATTTTCTTGAAAATTCTTTTTTTTTTTGGTTGAAAATAGATTTTTTGAGTACAAATTCAACTATACCAATTAAAGATTCATCATTTTAGTTGAAAATTTATCATTTTCTTTGAAAATTCATCTCTTCGCTTGAAAATTAAACTCTTATGTTGAAATTTTTAATTTTCTAACTGAAAATTCAACTTCTTCGGTTAAAGTTGAACTACCTTGTCAAAAATGTATTTTTTTGGTTGAAGATTCAGCAGTTTAGTTGAAAATTCACCTTTTCTGTAAAAATTAAATTATTTGGTTCATAATTCGTTTTTTTGTTTGAGATAAATTTTCTATACTAAAAATGAAATTTTTCCATTTTTTGTTGAAAATTAATCTTCTTTGGTTGAAGGCTCAACTATTTTCTTTTCAAATTCGTCTTTTTGGTACAATTCAACTGTTTTTTATTTAAAATTAAAATTTTTTGGTTGAAATATCTACTATTACATTATTTGTTGAAAGTTCATATTTATTGGTTGAAAATTAAACTACTTGGTTAAAGATTAAAACACTTGGTTAAAGATTGAAACACATGATAGAAAAAAAAAAATTTTGTTGAAAATTCGTTTTTCTTTGTTGAAAATTGATTTTTCAAGTGCAAATTCAACTATACCAGTTAAAGATGAATCATTTTAGTTAAAAATTCATCATCTTCTTTGAAAATTCATCTCTTTGCTTGAAAGTTAAACTCTTATGTTGTAATTTAAATTTTTGAACAGAAAATTCAACTTCTTCGGTTAAAGTTGAACTACTTTGTTAAAAATGTATTGTTTTGGTTGAAGATTCATCAGTTTAGTTGAGAATTCATATTTTCTCTAAAAATTGAATTATTTGGTTCAAAATTTGTTTTTTTGTTTGAGATAAATTTGTTATACTAAAAATGTAATTTTTCCATTTCTTGTTAAAAATTATTCTTCTTTGGTTAAAGGCTCAACTATTTTCTTTTCAAATTCATCTTTTTGGTTAGATTCAACTGTTTTTTATTAAAAATCAAAATTCTTTGGTTGACATATCTACTATTACATTATTTGTTGAAAGTTCATATTTATTGATTGGAAATTAAACTACTTGGTTAAAGATTAAACCACTTGGCCGAAAAAAAAATTTTTTGTGAAAATTCGTTTTTTGGTTGAAAATTGATTTTTCAAGTGCAAATTCAACTAAACCAGTTAAAGATTCATCATTTTAGTTGAAAATTCATCATTTCCTTTGAAAATTCATCTCTTTGCTTGAATGTTAAACTCTTATGTTGTAATTTAAATTTTTGAACTGAAAATTCAACTTCTTCGGTTAAAGTTGAACTACTTTGTTAAAAATGTATTGTTTTGGTTGAAGATTCATCAGTTTAGTTGAAAATTCACCTTTTCTGTAAAAATTAAATTATTTGGTTCATAATTCGTTTTTTTGTTTGAGATAAATTTTCTATACTAAAAATGAAATTTTTCCATTTTTTGTTGAAAATTAATCTTCTTTGGTTGAAGGCTCAACTATTTTCTTTTCAAATTCGTCTTTTTGGTACAATTCAACTGTTTTTTATTTCAAATTGAAATTTTTTGGTTGAAATATCTACTATTGCATTATTTGTTGAAAGTTCATATTTATTGGTTGAAAATTCATCATTTTATTTGAAAATCATCCCTTTGGTTGAAAGTTAAACTCTTATGTTGAAATAAAAAATTTTTAACTGGAAATTCAACTTCTTCAGTTAAAGTTGAACTACTTTGTGAAAAATGTATTGTTTTGATTGAAGATTCATCAGTTTAATTGAAAATTCATCTATTCTATGAAAATTGAACTATTTGGTTAGAAATTCATTTTGTTCTGTTATGAAATTAATTTCTCAAACTGAAAATATAACTTTTCCATTTTTTGTTAAAAATTTATATTTTTTACTTGCAAATTCGTCTTTTTGGTAGACGTTTAGATTAAAGGAAAGTGACCTGGAAGATATCATCATCCCTGTTATTAAAAATTAGCGCAATCTTAAACTGATCTTCATTAACAGATATCTATTTCTGGGGCACAATCGTTTGTTAATTGCCTTTTGAATAAAGAATTGCTGTCATTAGTAGTTGTTTCGTTTCGAAATGAAATTGCATAGCAGTGGGTAAAAGAGGCTAATTGTGTCGGCCTTTAGCTTCCGTTAGAATAAAAATTAAGCAGAATATTACCACAGTCGGTTTACCGGAAACGCAATCTTCATGTGCGTTCTGTGGAGGGCTGAGGAGCTCGGAGGAGCGCTCTACATATATATTCACCTCTCACTCTATCACTCTCACGCTCGCTATCATGCCTGAAAAAGAAACTGTTATTAACGTAAATCGACTCGATAGCCAGATACCTACACATTTACCTACCTTGGGATAAAGTCCCGTTGCGGTGACCGAGTCTTCGGAATGAGCTACCCAACGAGAGTGAGAACGACGAGACTTAATAGTAAAATGAAAAGTGAAATGCACTTATGACTCAAATATTATTATTTGATTGGAAACTTATTTAAAATAAGCGAAAGGAAAATTAAAGTGAAATTGAAAATAAATAAAACTCTAGCATATTATTGATGTTTAGCCTGGATTAAATTGCAATAAGATTTGCAATTAAAGTTCATCCCATAATCAAGGAAAACTGTGTCTGATCATGAAATGCTTTTTCCACTGAAGTTATTTTGCTTTTCAATAGAAGGATTTGATTTTTTTTTTCAAATTTCAAGCACACCCCTGAGATTTGTTAGGTTTCTTTAATTCAATCCCCATGAGTATAATTTTTACTTCAGGACCGAAAGTCTTCATTAATAATTATAATTTGACTTGGAACAGGGAATTTTTGACATGGAACAGGAATTTTAGAAAGAATTTTAATTCTAATTTTCAAGAATCAAATTTTAAAAATCCCTGTTCCAATTTAGAATTTGTCACAATTTGAAACTTCCCTCTTCAAAATTTTGAAAAAAGAGAGTTACTATATTAGTTCTGAATCACATTACAAAATTTGAAGAAAAAAATATAATTATGATTTGGAACTAAAATTTGGAACTAACATTTTGACTTTGGAACGGGAAATTTCGTGCCTTTATACGACACGAAATAAAAATTTTGTAAAATAATTTAAATTCTGATTCATGAAAAGGGATTGTCAGATTTTGAAAATCCCTTATTGAAAATCAGATTTTGTTTGAATTCATCAATTATTTATTCTTTGCAAATAAAAATTTCCCAAAATTTCCAATGGTTGAATTTGACAATTTAAATTTGTTTAAAAAAGTTTTTAAATGCACATCCATAATGCTTATTTTATCCTTACCATCGAGTCAATGAAAAACACTATATTATTTGTTTTTAAATTAAAAATTCTCAAAATTGTATAATTTAGAAATCAGTGCCTTAAAAGTTGAAGAATTTTTTAATCATAATGTTCAAGATTCATTAATTTTGGGTCGAAACTTGATAAATTATATATGATTTAAAATCTATGGAGTTTTAAATTCATCAAATTCAGTTCAAATGAAAAAGGGAGTTACTGTAATATTTCTGAATAATTATAATACATAATTCAGTAAAAAATAAAATTCTGATTTCGAACAGAAATTTTAGAAATGAATTTAATAGTCACTTGGCGCAAGGGATTTTTTGGAAGAACAATAATTTTGAGTTTGTATGGGGAATAAATAAATAAATTCCTGTAAAGAAATACAATTTTGACTTTGGAACAGCGAATTCCATGAACAATTATAATTTTGTCTTGGAACAAGTAATTTTTGACATGGAACGGAAAATTTTAGAAAATAATTTAAATTCAGATTCATAAAAAGGGATTGCTAGATTTTGAAAAGCCCTTATTGAAAATCAGATTTTGTTTAAATTTAAACATTCTTTTTTTTTGCAAGCAAAAATTCGCCAATATTTTCAAACGGTGAATTTGACAATTTGAATTTTTAAGTCCCTCAACTTTTATTTGTTCAATTCGAAACCCTGATAATTTTCAAATGCACATTTATAATGTTGACCTAACCTAACCATCGTGTCATTAAAAAACACTACATTTTTGGTTTCAAATTAAAATTTTTCAAAATTCATTAATTTTATATCGAAACTTGATAAATTAGATATAATTTAAAATCGATAGTGTTTGAAATTCAACAATTGTTATTTGAAACTATCTGGATTTAATAAATTTAATTCAAATTAGAAGAATAAATAATTGAAATTTTTATAATTTAAAGCCTTGCGAATTTAATAATGAAAAAAAGGGAATTTTCAAGATCCTGCAAATTTTTCAAATTAAAATCCATAACAGTTGCGCAATTTTAAATGTGAAGTATTCAATACTGAATATTCAAAAGGAAGCATTTAAATTAGAAGAACGTTAAATTAAAAGTGTTGAGTAATTTTAGATTGATGAATTAAACATTAAAAATTTGTTGGTTTCAAATTTAAGATGTTCCAAGTTGCAGAATTAGAAATAAAAGCCTTTGAATAATATATGCTTATTATTATTTCGGAACGATAAAATCAATTAATTTCTGATTGAATTTGTTTTAATTGCTCAGTTTTAAATTAGAAGCGCTCAAAATGGAAGAAATGTTAATTCAAATCTTAGAGTCCAATTTCCAATTATACGAATTTGAATAGTTGTTAAAACAGTTGAATAATTTAAATTGTTTATATTTTAGGCGTTCAAATTGGAATAATTTTTTAATTGAAATATCCAACACTTATTGGAATAAATTGAAATACTTAAAAATTGTGCAATTTACAAAATAAAGGATTTTAATACTTCCTCGTTTATAAATACACCACATTCAAAAAATAATGTTTGTAATTATAGAATTTCAAATTATCTGGTTTAAAATGCCAATTGTTCAAAGTGGCACAAATTTCAATTGAAAACTTAAAAAAGTTGAATAATTAATTTGAATATTTTAAAATTAAAAATCTATAAATGAGACAATTTTAATTTTCAGTCGCTCAATCTTGTATAATTGCAAATATAAAGTCTTAGGACAAACAATTTTCAGTTTCTAATTTTGATTGTTTTCAATTTTTAATTTTTTGTTTTTGAATGTTTATCATTTGGAGATTGTCTAATTTTTGAAGCTTCAATTTTGCACTATATTGAAAATTTGATGCTGAAGGCGTCCTTCTTCACGGATATCAAATAAATACGTTTTTTTAGGTTTAATAAGTACCAAAAACCCGAAAATCATGGACATGATGGACATAATTTCAAAATTGTACTTCTGAGTTCGAAATTGTTCAATTTTCAGTGATTAATTTCCAATGTTTAATTTTCAATTTTAAAGGCTTCAAATTTAAAATTGTTTCCCATAAAATTCGTTAATTTTGAAAGGTTTTTTTTTCGAATACTGCAAATGATTGATTTTTAAGCTTGGAAGGTTTAAATTTGAAAATTTAAATGACCAGGAAGTCCTTGAATACTAATAGACCCGCATGAAGAGCTTTACATAGTGACTTTGTGAAGCTTTTCGCCTTAGGTGCTTGCTAGAGAGATTGATCGGCGACTGGGAATTTTTTCCTGAAACCTCAAGTGGCCATATTGTACTTCAAATATAATATATAGCTTCTAATTTTTTTTTTTTATTTATTCACACCGAATGCATTTTCCCAGAGAAATATAGCATGATTTTTCTATAGAAAGTGCAAGTATCATTGCTGAAAAAAATTACAATCCAATGTATTTTCCTGTCGATATTCATTTCCCAGTACAACCTGGACAATAATTTTATAAAATAATAAGAGAATGTGAATAACCAGTGAGAAGAGAGTGGACTTTTGACTCTCCCACGCCGAGAAAAAAATTAAAGAATGACAATCAAATGAAGCATATTGTTATTATTATTTACTACTCATAAATGAGTCTTTCATGAATCCCCTTGAGAAATGCAGTAGGCGTCAAAAGTTCCGGGACCTTATTTCTAAAAAGGTGCTAATGTGGGTGACTAGAACAATATTTTCTTTAGAAAAGATTGCATTGCACATCTCAAGAGCCTTTTCTCTTTAAAAATAATTGCTCACTTGAGAGTGAGATTCGTTTTTGGAAAAAAGTTATGCAAACTTTAAAATTTGGAGGATATTTTCGACACTTGAAGATTTTGTTCTCGGAACCTACCGATTTTATTTTTATCTCTAGAGTACTTTTTTAGGGTTCAGATATGTGGTGCTTGTTAGCCATCATTATATCTGTGACAAGGGCCTTGGCGTGAAATGCGGTTCTTGTGGACCAGTTCAACGGATAACGAAATTGTTTTCTCCTGCCTGCGGTATGTCGGCGTCCCCATTGGCAAACAAGTTCTCCATTCCAGGGCCGAAAAAATATAAAACGTCAGTTCAAAAAAGCGAAGTCACGCCTTTTTAATTTTTCACTCCGAGAAAAAGTTGTCTCGAAACAAAAGCATCGTCCTCGTGGAAGTGGTGTGGTCTTAAAAGAAAAAGTGGCCTGGCGGTACTTTCCATAAACAACGTTACCAGTTTGAACTTTATTTTTTGGTAAAAGTTTTTTTTTTATTGAAAAGGCTACTGTTATATTTTTGGTTCGGTATTCATCTCGTTTCGTTAAAAATTCTGTCATTTGGTTGAAAATTTAATTATTTGGTTAAAAATGCAACTATATTTTTAAAAAGTCGTCTTTTTTATCAAAAGTTCAACTACTTTGTTAAAGAATCATGGTTTTATTTGTAGTTTAATTTCTTTGGTAGAAAATTTGATTATTTTAATAAATATTCGTTTCATGTTTGGTTAAAAATAAATTTTTTAAACTGAAAATTTAACCATTCCATTTTTGATTAAAAATTTATCTATTTGATTAGAAATTTATTTTTTGGTAAAAGTTCTTTCTTTATTGAAAATGCTACTACTATATATTTTTGGTTCAGAATTCATGTCGTTTGTTTAAAAATTCTGTTGTTAAGTTGAAAATTTAATTATTTGGTTAAAAAGTCATCTTTTTTTATCAAAAGTTTAACTACTTTGTTAAAAATTAAATGTTTTATTTGCAGGTTTATTTCTTTGTTTGAAAATTTAATTATTTTGATAAAAATTCGTTTCATGTTTGGTTAAAAATAAATTTTTTAAACTGAAAATTTAACCATTCCATTTTTGATTAAAAATTTATCTATTTGATTAGAAATTTATTTTTTGGTAAAAGTTATTTCTTTATCGAAAATGCTACTACTATATTTTTGCTTCATAATTCATGTCGTTTGGTTAAAAATTCTGTTGTTAAGTTGAAAATTTAATTATTTGGTTAAAAATGCAATTATATTGTTAAAAAGTCATATTTTTTTATCAAAAGTTTAACTACTTTGTTAAAAATGGAATCTTTTATTTGTACGTTTATTTCTTTGGTTGAAATTTTAATTATTTTGGTAAAAATTCGTTTCATGTTTGGTTAAAAATACATTTTTTGAACTGAAAATTTAACCATTCCATTTTTGATTCAAAATTTATCTTTTTCAGTCAAAAATTTATCTATTTGATTAAAAATTTATTTTTTGGTAAAAGTTCTTTTTTTATTGAAAATGCTACTACGATATTTTTGGTTCAGAATTCATCTCGTTTCGTTAAAAATTCTGTTATTTGGATGAAAATTTAATTATTTGGTTAAAAATGCAATTATATTGTCAAAAAGTCATATTTTTTTATCAAAAGTTTCAGTACTTTGTTAAAAATTAAATGTTTTATTTGAATGTTTGGTTAAAAATAAATTTTTTAAACTGAAAATTTAACTATTCCATCTTTGGTTGAAAATTTTTCCTTTGTAGTGAAAAATTTATCTTTTTAAGGTGAAAGTTCAACTTTTTACTTGAAAATTCATGTATTTTATCGAAAATTCTTTTTTCTTGGTAGAAATTTAAACTTTTTGGTTAAAAATTCATCCTTTTTTGTTGAAATTGCAATTGTTTGTTTGTAATATCAACTGCTACATGCTTCGTTGAGAATTCATCATTTTTTGTTCAAAATTCGTTTATCTTTTATAGAAAATTAATTTTTTTAACTGAAAATTAAACTATTCCATTTGAAGATTCATTATTCTATTTCAAAATTCATCTCTTTGGTTGAAATTTGAACTATTCTGTTGAAAATTGATGTTTTTTTATTGAAAACTCAACGATTCCGGTAAAAGTTAACCTACTTAGTTAAAAATTTAATTTTTTGGTTTAGGATCATAATTGTAGTTGAAAACTAATATTTTCTGTGTAAATGTGACTATTTGGTTGGAAATTCGTTTTTTTTTTTGTTCGAAATAAATTTTTTTAACTGAAAATATTACGTTTCCACTTTTGGTTGAAAACTGATCTTTTCTAATTAAAAATTCGCCGTTTTTGGGAATAAAACTAATCTTCTTGGTTTGAAATTTCCTCCTTTTCGGTTGTAAATTATTTTTTGTTGAAAATACATATTTTCGGTTCGAAAATAAGTTTTTGTTAAAAACCCATATTTTCGATATGAAAATTATTTTTTGTTGAAAGCACATATTTTTGGCTTGAATGCTTAAATGTTTTATAGAAAATTCGTTTTTGGCCTGAAAATTCATGAATGTGGGTGAATTTTCTTTCTTTCTTGGCTGACAAATTTTCATTTCTTAAAAATTCTTCTTTTAGTGAAAATTTAACTTTTCCAGTTTTGGTTAAAAATGTTTATTTCTTTCTTGAAAAATCAACTATTTGTTGGAAAATTTATGTATTTTTTCAAAATTCGTATTTTTTTGCAGGAAATTATCTTCTTGTTTGATAATTCGTCTTTTTGATTTTAAATTGATCTCTTTTGATAGACATTTAATTTTTTTTTTTTTGAATATCGACGATTTTTTCGTTGAGAATGCACCTTCTTAGGTTGAAAACTTTAGTATATGATTCAAAATTGAACTATCTTATCAAAAAATTAATTATTTTGTTGAGAAATTTTTTTTCCTAATATCAAATATTACATTTTTCGATGAAAATTTATGTATTTTTGTTGTTGTTGTTGAAAATTCGTCTTTTTCTGCAAGAAATTAATCTTCTTGTTTGGTAATTCGTCTTTTTTTGGTAGACATTTAAACTTTTTTGGTTTAAATATCAACTATTAAGTTTTTGGTTTAAAATTCATCTTTGTAGGTTGAAAAATAAACTATTTTGGCTAAAAATTAAACTATCTCATCGAAAAATTAATTATTTTGTTGAGGAACTCTTTTTTTCAATATCAAATATTAAATTTTTCGTTGAAAATTCATCTTTTCGTTAAACAATTCAACATTTTGGGTTGAAAATTCAACTGTCTTCTAAAAAATTCGACTTTTTGCTTGAAAAATTACATATTTGGTTAAAAATGCTACTTTTTCACGTTGAAAATTTAACAATTTGGCTAAAAATTCCACTATTTTGTTGAAAATGTAACGATTTTATTGAAAAGTGATCTTTTTTGGTCGAAAATTCACCTATTTTGTTTAAAATTCATCTTTTTGAATTAAAAATTAATCTTTCATGTTCAAAAAGTAATCTTTTTTGGTCAAAAATTCAACTGTTTTGTTAAAAATTCGTCCGTTTTGATTGGAAATTCATCTTTCATAGTAAAAAAGTCATCTTTTTGATTGAAATAAATAAATTTGAAAATTAAAAAATTTAATCCTAAATTATTTTATTCTGTTTATAAATGATTCTATGTACAAAAAATTTTACAAGATTAAAATGCAGGACTGAGAATATTACTGGTCAAGGAAAATAAAAAATTTGTCATGGGAAAATCAGGGAGAAGTCAGGGAATTTTGAAAATGAAGTTTTGCGGCCACCCTATATACTTTACAAAAACTTGTTCATGTTAAACAATTTAAAAATTTATTTTAGTCTACAATTTTTATGTATTGTAGTTTTTTATTTCAATACCTTTTGTAAATACAGGAACAGGTGTGCTGGAAAATTTTCTACCTTACAATAATAACTCAGAAAAAGGAGGAAATTCCAGAATTTGATTGCTAGAAAATTTATTTCATTTATGGAATCGTTCCTGGGCCTTGAAATGTGTGTATAGTGTCATAAGTGACTCTTAAAATGCAAATAGTGAATGCTGGGAATCTAGTTATGTCATAAGAATGTAGCTATTGCGAATGATTTTCTGCCAGTGTTTATGTCAGTTCATTTTATCTAATTTATTTTCTCTTTATCAGGCGTAAAAAATGAAATTGTTGGGAGGATTAATTCTAGGAGGAACTGCATTTTACGTTATAGCAATATCGAATCTTGCAAAACCAGAACTTTTAATTATGGATAAAGAAGGACTGTATAAGTTTAATTTCAGCCACGAAGGGGGTAAATATAATAATAAACTTCAATTTCAATTCCTCTCCCAAGGAATTAATTATACCTTGTCGATGGCGAATTAAATCATTTTATTCGTTGCTAAAGTCTGTATTGTGACTGGGAGTCGAAGAGTTACGTCAATGGGAATTTCACAGTTAAAGAGTGAGACCAACACCGGTTCTCGATACCAAGAAAGTTTGAAGTTATTTTTACCTGATGTCGTAAAAATAAACATTAAATGCATAAGCGTTTTTATAAATGAATCTACTAGATAAAAAACGATTCAGGTTCGATATTCAGGAAATTATCGTTCCTAAAATAAATTTGGGAATCAGCATATGTAAATGTCCAAGTCATTTATGTTCCTTAAGTATATTTTATCTTATCTTTTTGGTGCCAGATCTAGAAGTTTTGGATTAAATAACACATAGGTAGAAATTGCATTTCTAGTGACAATTGTCTCGTCATTATTCTAACAAAGCGTTAAAATGTCACTTAATCTAAGCAAGTGAATTATATTATAGTACAGAGAATTTTATAGTAGTATTAAAAAAGTTTGATGTGGTTGTAACTACTCAAAGTACTTATATCTATACTGTCTCTCGTGAAAACTTTTGCGTTGTTACGTTTCTCGCGACATACATTTCACAGGATAAATGTCGGGTACCTAACTACCTAATACCTATTTTTTACAAGTTGGCGCTGTCATTCACTTTGTGTCGCTTTCCGCGTGAGCAACAAAAAATGCGGATTACGCAACTTTGTACTGGTAAATATTATTGAAAATTTCTCTTTTTGTGTAGAAAATTAATCTTCCCGGGTAACAAATTTTTGTATAGGATTGATCTAGGAAAACATCTGGGAAATCGTATAGGTGTTGTCTGTCAGATAGTATAATAAAAGTATGGTATATGAGACGATCCCATACTTCATGTCTATTTAAAGTATGTATAGTGGATGTATAGCTTAAATATAGCTAAAGTATAACAATTTATAGTGGGAGTATAGTAAGAGTATTGCTAAAGTATATCTTAGATGTATATGTGAAGTATAGCTGAAGTATAGCTGAAGTATAGCTGATGTATATCTATAAAGTATAGCTCAAGTATGTCAGAAGTATAGATAAAGTATGTCTACAGTATAGGGAAAATATGGCTATATTAGGTATAGCTATGTCTTTTTTATAAATAATAAATTGTTCATATTTTTTCATGCAATAATAATGCTATGGTTAGGAATCAAAGATTACTGGATCTCTTACCCACATATATAAAATAATAAGAAGAACATAAGCTTCTTATTGTATATGTATTCTTGCTCTAAGGAATCTTCATATAGTTGAAAAACTGAACGGGATGAATTTTAACTCTTAAGTAGATTTGGCGAAACAAATATGGAACAAATTTTGTTGAAACTTAAAAAATTCATTAAATGGCTTCTTTATTACACTCGCGAACAATATTCGTGGCACATTTTTCTCAAGAAATTATTTAAATCACGAAATTGTTTAATTTACAGACGATCTGTCATTCACGATGTATTATTATGTTTTAGCCCGTTGCTATGATATCTTTAAAAACAAATGAGCACATATTGTATGCGATACTTCAGCCATACTCAAATATAGATGAACTATATCATATACTTCATATATACTTTAGCTATACTTCATCTATACTTCATCCATACTTCAGCTATACTTTAACTAGACTTAAGCTAACTTGAAGCATGGGATCGTGTCATTTACCGTACATGTTTTATACTTCTGAAAGTCAATGATTGATCAATCCCATACTTATAATTTTTACCCGGGTTCTGAGTCGAAAATTCGTCTTTTTGGTTGTGGAATTTATGTCTTTTGATATAAATTTCATATTTTTTGGTTGAAATATCTCATTTCATATGGATTTTAAGTGGAAAATGACTTTATATAGAATTAAGTAGACTCAATGGCCTAAAAATATTTAAAGAACGATTAGAGGTAGAAATCGTTTTTTAGATTTGTAGGCAACTGAGTCTACTTTAGTCCATGAACCGACAACTTTCACCTAAAATGCACATGAAATGGAATATTTCACAAAAACTACAAATGAAAAAAGTCATATTCTGTGAACTATTATCAGAGATAAAGCGAACTTCACTTTTTAATAACCTAATAATTTTGTACTCTCCGATTTCTATTCTGACTTTTTAGGCGCTTGTAAATGTTGTGCTTGTAAATATTGTACTAGTAAATATAATGCTTGTAATTATTGTGCTTGTGAATATTGTGCCAGTTCGCATTTTGCTAGTACGTATTGTGCTTGTAAATATCGTGCTTGTAAATATTGTATTTGTAAATATTATGCTTGTATACATTGTGCTAGTAAATATTGTGCTTGTAAATATTTTTCTTGTCAATATTCTGCTTGTAAATATTGTGCATGTAAATATTGTGCTTGTAAATATTGTACTTGTAAATATTGTCCTTGTAAATATCGTGCTTGTAAATTTTTTGTATGAAAATATTGTGCATGTCAATATTCTTCTTGTAAATATTCTGAAGGTAAATATTGTGCCTGTGAACATTCTGCTTGTAATTATTGTACATGTAAATATTGTGCTTATAAATATTGTATTAGTAAAAATTGTGCCTGTGCATATTGTGCTTGTAAATATTCTGCTGGTAAATTCTGTGCTTGTACATATGGTGTAGTATAATGTTTTTCTTGTCAATATTCTGTTTTTAATCATTGTGCTAGTAAATATTGTGCTTGTACATATTTTGCTTGTGAATATTCTGCTTGTAAATATTGTTTTGGTAAGTATTTTAGTTGTCAATAATGCACTTTTGAATATTGTGATTGTAAGTACAGCACTTGTTAAATATACGGCTTATAAATATTGTAATTGTTAATATTTTGCTGGTACACATTGTGCTTGTAAATATTCTACTTGTAAATATTGTGCTAGTAAATATTTTGCAAGTGAATATTTGACTTGTAAATATTGTTTTTGTATATATTGTGCAGATTAATATTGTACCTGTACACATTGTGCTTGTAAATATTGTACTTGTAAATATTGGGCATATAAATATTTTACTTGTAAATATTGTGCTTGTACATATTGTGCAGGTAAATGTTGTTACTGTAAATATTGTACTTGTAAATACTGTGATTGTAAATATAGTACTTTTAAATATTATGCTTGAACATATTGTGTGTGTAAACTTTCTGCTCGTAAATATTGTACAATTGAATACAATTTTTGAAAAATCATAGAAAAATACAATTCTGCTTGTACATATTGTGCTTGTGAATATTTTTCGCGTGAATATTCTTCTTGTGAATATTATTTTCTTGATAATATTGTAGTTGTAAATATTGTGCTTGTACACATTTTACTTGTAAGTATTTTGCTTGTGAATATTCTACTTGTAAATATTGTGCTAGCAAGTATATCACGAGTAAATATTATACTTGTAAATATTATGCATATTTTTCTAGAAAATATTTTGATTGTACAAATGGTTCTGCTAAATTCTGTGCTTGTACATATTAAGCTCATGAATTTTCTGCTTCTAAGTTTTGTTTTGTAAATATTGTCCTTTAAAATATAGTACTTGTAAATATTGTGAATGTATATACTGTGCTGGTAAATATTGTTGTTGTATATATTGTGCTCTGAAATTTTTGAAAATATTCCGCTTATACATAAATATTTCAGTTTCAAATATTGTACTTGTAAATATTGTTCTTGTACATATTGTGCTGGTGAATATTGTACTTGTGCGCATTGTGCTTCTAAATATTGTACTTGTAAATATTGTACTTGTAGATAGTGTGCTTGTACATATTGTGTTGGTGAATATTGTACTTGTGCGCATTAATTGAGCTTGTAAATATTGTACTTGTAAATCTTGTGCTTGTATATATTGTACTGGTGAATATTGTACTTATGCGCATTGTGCTTGTACGTATTGTGCTGGCGAATATTGTACTTGTATGCATTGTGCTTCGAAATATTGTACTTGTAAATATTGTGCTGGTACATATTGAGCTTGTAAATATTCTGCTTGTAAATTTTGTTTTTTGAATATCCTGATTTTATATTTTGTTCTTTAAAATATAGTACTTGCAAATATTCTGAATGTTTATATTGTGCTGGTAAATATTGTGCTTGTACATATTGTGCTCGGAAAATCTTGTAAATATTCAGCCTGTACAAAAATATTTTATTTGTAAATATTGTCCTTGCACATATTGCGCTAGTGAATAGTGTACTTGTACGCATTGTGCTTGTAAATATTGTACTTGTTCATATTTTGCTGGTGAATATTGTACTTGTACGCGTTGTGCTTGTAAATATTGTGCTTGCACATATTATACCTGTAAATATTGTGCTTCTACATATTGAGCTTGTAAGTATTCTTCTTGTAAATTTTGTTTTGTAAATAGTCTGATTGTAAATATTGTAAATGTATATATTGTGATAGTAAATATTGTACTTGTAAATATTGTGCTTGTACATATTATGCTGATAAGTATTATGATTGTACATATCGTGCTAATAAATATTGTACTTCTACACATTATGCTTGTAAATATTGTACTTGTAAATATTGGGCTTGTACATATTATGCTGTTCAATATTGTGATTGCGTTCATGGTTCTGGTAAATCTTGTACTTGTACAATGTACATATTGATATTGTTTCTAAAAAATGTGTGACGAAACGTGTCAGTGGGATGATAGACCCCTAAAAAGAATGATTTTGGATACTGATGGGCCCTCCTGGAGAGCTTTGCGTAGCGGATGTAGTTAGCGTGGAAAGTAGGGATCTTATAATTGGCCTATCATTCAGTCTGTGTGATTATGTTTTAACTGTGACGTACGATGGCTTTGTGAAGCTCTCAACCTGGGGTGTTTGCTAGAGAGATCGATCAGCGATCCGTGTCGGATCGGTGTAATGAAACTTTTGCGTTGTTTGAATAAGCCACACGTGGATTCTGGATTTATCTAAAATCTATCCCCCCTCCTACAAATCCCTTACCCCTTACCATGTAAATTCCTTGATCCGCGGTAATAGAACGAGTCCAGACCCAAACGATTCATAATTGTCCCGAAAGGGAGATGCCAATATTGTTCTTGCAAATATTGTACTTGTAAATATCATGCTTGTAAATATTTTGTTTGTACATATTGTACTTTCAAATGTTGTGCTTGTTAATAGCCCCAATGATCATTTATATCCCAAAGTTTGAATTAAAATAATGTAGACAAGTTCCGAAGTCAGCTTTAATCATTAGCGGTTTTGCTAATTTGTCAAAAGGATTTTTCTTGACACAAATGAAAGTTCCTCTTAAACTTAAGGTTAAGACGACTTTTATTTGTCTCAAAAAGAATCTTTATGCAGTAAACATTATTTTTTCGTGACAAACTTCACCTAATCTTGCAGGCAAATAATTCCGTTCGTGTAAAACAGATTTTCACGTCGTTCGAAATAAAACAGGCAAGAGGACGATGCTTCTGTTTCAAGACAACTTTTTCTCTGCGTGATTTTCGGCTAAAGAAGGATCATAAAAATGTTTCTTTTCAATGGGAAACCTGTAATTGCTGGTTTTTACTTTTACGAGGATCTGTTTACACTTTCCAGTTATAGTAAGTCAGACAGGACAAGTACTTTTTTTCAAGTGGGTGTCTTCCTAGCTCTTAAGAGATGGAATTCGAGGTCGTCTCATTAGGTGTGTAATTACGGCAGCTCGCGACGACGTAACTGCGTTACGTTATGTTCGCAGGGGCCGAAACATTTGCGAGAAAGTAGTTTCGTCGTTGCGTTCTTTCTTCTTGCTTTCTCTTTACACACGCTTGAAAATTGCATAACCAGGAGTCTGTGTCACGGCCCCGCTCTGATCTGCACTAGCACACGCTCCTTCGTGACATGCCGATTATTTCACACGATCTTATTATGTTGACTTATATTTATTAGTAGGTGGGCAGTTGGGCCCGTCCCCATTGGCGCAGAACCATTCGGTTCCACTCAATTCGCAATGTACGTATATACGAGGCCGGCCCTTATTTCCAAGCTTCAATTTCGTTCTGCCCCCCTCCCCCCGAGATTGGTTTCATTTGATAAAAAAATAATGCCTGTGAAGTTTTAGCTTGATCGGATAAGGGAAAAGGTTGCCCCGGGCTCTTTACAGAAAAAACTGGGGGTTCGGTAATGCTGCGGCTCACAGTAAAAAAAAGGATCAATTTTGTTGCAGATCATTTTACACCAACGATCATTTGACTCTCGAGATCATAATGATCTGTGCATTCGGATCATCTTGATCATCTTCTTTGGGTCCTTTGTCAGACTAAACAAAATGGCCGTCAATTTTTAGCGCCGATGTCATAACGACATAACCTAAAAATTTTATCTAACCACACGCAAGTGACAACTACACTTAACAGATGATGTTTTCTGATATCAGAATTCGTTAATTGTTTAACTTTTCAAGTACACTGCACAATCAGAAACCATAAAAAGCTCGCATATGAGCTAAAGTACTCTAAAACGTCAGCCATTTTGGTTTGCTTTGATACCTAATCCCGCATCAGATCATTATGATCTCAAAAGTCGATCATTCATTCCGGCCGATCAAAATGATCTTGATTTCGGTATCATTTTTGTTGCATATCAAAATGATATTGATTTCGGTATCATTTTGAACTTTTTTTTTACTGTTCTCAAGTAAATGTTGGCATCCTCTAGAACTGAGACTCCAATAGAACTCTTTTTGAGGGTTCCTTTTTAGTTCTTTAATATCCGATAGATGGCCAGTGACGGGTGAAGACGTTTTCAACTGCGCTTGTACAAAAAAGCGCGAGCCTATCTGAAATCAATAAATACTATGAATAATCAGACAGATAAATGATAAAAAACGTTTTTTATATTTTTGAAAACATATCAGATTGAATGATCAAAATACCCAACTTCTTAAAACATTTTAATATTAGAGTAATATTGCAAGCGTATATTGTATACGTTTAAATAGGCCCGCGCTTTTCGGTATATGCGCAGTTGAAAATGTCGGATCTTCAATCTAACCTTAAAAAGTGTCATATCTGATGTGCATTATCTTCTTTTCAAGAATTACTAATCTCTATCATTTTAGTTCCTTTATTACATTTTTCCCAGTGCAATATTATTTAATCTGTATTATAAAGTAAAAGGTGCATCGTTGTAAAATCTTCGAAGTGAGTCGAGGCAAAAAAATGAGTTCTATACAAAAAGTCTATCAGAACTCAAACTTTGGGTTCCTTCCCTAGCGGACGGACTGAACGGAACGGATACGCTACAGCGTATCCTTATAGTATCCACATCGTATCTTCTCCATATCATGCAAGAAAAACTCATTAAACAAGGAAGATGAACATTTAACTGGTTGAATTTCGGATTCTACGTGCAATTTCCCGTTAAAAGGTCAGGAGTAATTGCAATAGTTTTTCTTGCAACGTTAAAAAATTTAAAAAAATATTATACCTGTCATTATTGTGGGCTGAAGGCAACTTCAAACGCACCGTCGTTCAGTACTGCTATGTACTTACGCGATTATGGATGCACCTGAAGTCGCCTTCAGCCCACGTTGTCGATAGGTATTATATTTTTTTAAAGTTTTTAATGTTGCAAGAAAAACTTTTGCCATTACTCCGTGACCTTCTAACGCAAAATTTCACGTAGAATCCGAATCTCAACAAGTTCATCTTGCTTTTTTAATGAGTTTTTCTTGCATGATATACGGAAAGGATACGATGTGGATACTATAAGGATACTCTGTAGCGTATCCATTCCGTTCATTCGGTCCACCAGGGGTTGGAACAATTTATCATTTTGGGTTCCTTTTCAGTGAGGTAGGTTCCTTTTTGTGAAGCACCTTGGAACAGAAAATCGATTCTAACAGAGAGCCTAGTTTTTTCTGTTTTAACTATTTAAATAAATAAAAGTTATATGCACCAAAAATGGATTTTTTGTAACATCCGCCTCGAAAGTGAGGACTACCATGCGCACTATACTGTTTTCAATTTTAAAAATAAGTAAATAAGATTTAAATATATATAGATTTTTTTAAACAATGTTTTCTTTAAAAAAATTGTTTTAATAATTACAATCATAGAAAAATTTACTTTTAAAATTGGAAACAGCAGAGTAGTAGAGAATATTTTCCTGAAGAAATCAGTCATCAGTTATTAAAATCGAACCATTTTTTTAATTGGTAAGAAACTAAGAAACGATATTGAGAAAAAATTCAATTACAAAAAACATTGTTGGAAATAAATACTTTTAAATACTTGGTGCCTTTCACATTTTTCCTTAAAAAATAATGTTTTTTATTCAAAATCATATCAGTGATATTATTTTAATTTTTGAAATCATAAAATAAATATTTTTTCCGGATGTCTTGATTGTGGCTCGACTTCTAAGTTAGAATGTAATTTTTTCCCTATTTAATTCAGTTTTTTTTCAATTTTCTTTTCTGATGCAAATCAATAAATTTTTTCCTCCAGGTCCAAACAATTCCATTTTTATGAGGATTTTCATTTCAGTTATAAAACCGAGATAAACAATTACAATTTTTATTTTGCAATAGAAAGTTTTAAAAACTTATTTTTGTAGCTTAAAGAAAAAATATTGAATGACTAAAAAGACATATTAAAGTAGAAAATGAAGAAGTGTAAAGAAATCAGCGTAGGCATTGTTTGGATATCGAGTTAAAAAAAATCAATTTTGTTAAACATGAAAAATAACTATGAAAAGGAGCGTTTGGAATCAATTGGAACCTACAAATTTGGATTCTCGGGGGGTTTTCAAACTAAAAAAAGAGAGTGTCAGTTAATTAAATTGAAACAGCCGTTGATGAACTAGTGAAATTCGTCTTTTAGAGACTCAAAAAGTGTCTAAAATAGAAAAAGTGCAATAACTTTTTAACCAAATTTTCAAGTGCAATCTTTTGCAATCTATATTTTTAAAATAAACAAATGTTTACAATAATTATCCGAATTCTTGCAACTCTTAGAAGCGTAACTAGCGTAATTAAGACTTTTATAGAAAAGAGCAGCATACGTAATTGGTAGCCACTTAGCACACAATTTTATACACAAGAAAATAGTGCTATAATAGTCAATTCAATTACTTCATATATTACATTATACATTTATGAAACAAGTTCATAGTCCTACTAATTTTTTTTTATTTTCAACCAAAAGTAGAGTTGCTTCTGTCCAAAAGAGTTGAATTCATAAAAAAAGACAAATTTTGAACAAAATAATTGAATCCTCAACCTAAACAGATTAATTTTCAACAAAACAGTTGCATTTTTAACAAAAAGAGATGAACTTTTCAGCAAAAGGGATGGATTTTTAGACATCTTTTAATCTGACTCGAATTATTCCTCAAGTTTTGAAAACTATTCCAAAATTAGGAAAATTGCCTTTGAATGATCCAGATTTTTTTCGACATTTTTAGGACATGTTTTTAATCTCGTGTCATTTGTATTAAAAGTTAATTTGAAAAAGTAAGAAATCATTTTAAATTTCCCTAGGAATCTGAAGGAAAGTTTCAAATTTTATAGAAATCTTTTACAATTCTGCTGGAAATAAAGAGATAGAAATAAATAAAAATGGTGGCAGATAAAGAGATAGAACTTTTCCATCTCTTCGAAGTAGCCGATATTCATCCCCAAAACGACAACTCTTTCTGTCTCTGAACCTATTCAAAGTGAGCAGGAATATCTATCTCTTTCTATCCCTCAATCTATTCCTGTGCCCAGTAATATCTATTTCTCCCTATCCTATCTTCGTTCAGTCTAATTTTATAAAAAATAAGTAAACTTTAAGCTCATTGTGAGAAAGATAGGCTACTCCCCCTAGCGGCCATTCACTCGAACCATTACCAAGAAATAAGTCGAAATAGAAACGTGGGGATTGAAAGAGATAGGCATTAATCTGATTTGACAAAGAGATAGAAAGAGATTCGGATAGGTGAGGGATTGGCAAAGATAGCGTAAAGGAGATTCAGAGGGATAGGCGTCAATCTAAATTAAAAAGTAGATCGAAGGAGATAATCGTAGATGAACGAGAGATAGGCTGGGAGAGAGAAGAAGTGATTGAGAGAAATAATCATGGATAAACAAGACATAGGCTGGGAGAGAGAAGAAATTGACAGAGATAGGCGTTGATCTGAATTGACAAGAAGATAGAAAGAGATCAAGGTGGATAGGCGAGGGATAGGTTGGGATAGAAAAGAGGGGATTGAAAGAGATAGGAGTGAATAAGGATTGTCAAAAAGATAGAAAAAGACAGCGGTGGATATTGGAGAGATGCGCAGTGATAGTGAAGAGGGGATTGCAAGGCATACAAGTGAATGTCGATTAATAAAGAGACAGAAAAATATAGAGGTGGATAGTGGAGAGATAGGCTGGGATAGGAAAAAGGAGATCGGAAGAGAGGGTTGTGTGGAAAGGTATGGATTGTCAAAGAGATAGAAAAAGATAGAACTGGATAGTAGAGAGAGATAGGCTGGCATAGGAAAGATGGAGTAAAAAGGGCTATGAGTAGTTGTGGATTGACAAAGGGATAGGAAAAAATAGAGTTTGATAGTAGAGAGATAGGCCAAGATAGTAAAGAGGCGATTGAAAGAGTTAAAAAAGTTGGAGGTTCATATTGGAGAGATACAAAAAAAACACGTGGCCGGAACAGCGATGAAAAGAGACATAAACGGATAGAAAAGAGATAGAAAGAGATAAAGGAAGATAGGCGATGGAGATTTCTATCGCATTACTTCCAGCAGTGATGAGCTTCACCAAGCGGCCGACAGATGTCTGGCGTATTTTCCTATACGAGTTTAACATCTTGAATGTTTTAGTCTAACAAAAATATATTTAACTATGTTTAGCTGTAGAGTCACACACTTTGAATATCTACTATTGAAAATCCATTTTTCTCCGTGAACCCCATTAGGGAAAATTGCTATGTTGGTATTGCTTAATTTGAGACGAAAAGCATTCCCTCAGATTCAGGAGTTGATGGAAAGATAATGGTGGTGTGAGAGAAACAAACATGAATTCCACTGGATGATGTAGTTCTTCATGTTTCACAGGTATCCCCATAAATGCCATTGCAGTGATTACAATTACGCCCCAGAATAGACTAAGTTATGTTCCTCGTGCAGGCTGCCACCGTAAATTGGGTGGTGTAAAAGTTGTAACCCGATTGTTCGATAATCGTAATTCTCCACAGAACACAAATTGCAATTTCTATGGCCATTCCTTGCTCATATCGGCGCGGCGGTTTCGTAGTTACGTCAGCAGCAGTAAATCTAGAAGATTATTAGTGGTTTCAAAATCTTGTTTATTTTCTGAAAATGCGTGCAATCCCATCACATTCGTATTACAGTCCAATTGGGCTGCCCCATTATCAGTTGAATGCGTTAAATTTCTTATTAACATTCAAATTAAGAGTGGATTTACCAATTTTTCAAGAAATATAAATTATTTCCTCCTTCATTTTATTATTTATTATCTTATTTCCTGGGTGTTGAAATTACAAGCACTCATACTTTATTCATAGATTGAAATAAATAGAATGTTGTATGAGGGGCCGTTCAAAAACTACGTTACACTGCCGAAGGGGGGGGGGGGGCAGGATTTGTAATGATTTGGGAATGCGACATTACACATGGAAAATATAAACCTAATTAGGAATTTTTTTGAAATTCTTGAGAAAATGAAAATTAGTAGAACACAGTAAGAAAATCAAACTATTTTTCACTGAAAGTTAATTATTTTTAATTGAAAAATGTAATCCCCTAGGAAAAAGAAGTATTGGTATTAGATCCAATACTTATCAATACTTCTTTTTCATAAGGGATATTATATTTTTGGTTCAGAATTCATCTCCTCTTGTTAAAAATTCCATTATTTGATTGAAGATTTAATATTTTGCTAAAAATTCGATTTTTTATGTTGAAAATTAATTTTCTCAACTGAAAATTGAACTGATCTATTTGTTGCTGAAAATTTACATTTTTTATTTGGAAATTCAACTATTTGGTTGAAAATTGATGTACCTTGTTGTAAACTCGTCTTTTTTGGTAGAAAATTGAACTATTTTGTTAAAAATCCATTCCTTTGGTTGAAAATCAATTTTTTAACTGCAAATTTAACGGTTCCATTTTTGGTTAAAAATGTATCGTTTTTAGTTTAAAAATTCAACAATTTAGTTGACATTTTTTTCTCCCTTGAATGAAAAATTTTTCTTGGTTACAAATTCATCTCTTTGGGTAGAAATTTGATTTTTCTTGGTTAAAAGTGCAACTTTTTGGTTAAAAATTAATCTACTTGGGTTGAGGGTTCAACTATTTTTTTACACACTTGTTTTTTTTTGTTGAATTCAACTGATTTTAATTTAAAAATAAAATCTTTTTTTGGTTGAAATATCAACGATTACATTTTTTGTTGAGAATTCATTTTTTAAATTGAAAATTCAATTAGTTGGTTTAAATTTGAACTTCGTTACTGAAAATTGATTTTCTTTGTTTGGGATTCATCATTTTAGTTGAAAATTCAACTATTTTGTCAAAAATTCAATAATTTTGTTAAAAATTAAACTATTTTGTTCAAAATCATGTTTTTATGAACGAAAATTCAACTGTTTTGTCAGAAATTCGATTTTTTTGTTGAAGATTGAACTATTTTGTTGAAAATTCGTTGTTTTTTTTTTAATTAATTTTCTTAACTGAAAATTTAAATAATCCATTGTTCGTTTTTGTTAAAAATTCAATAATTTTGTTAAAAATTAAACTATTTTGTTCAAAATCATGTTTTCATGGACGAAAATTTGACTGTTTTGTCAGAAATTCCATTTTTTGATTGAAGATTGAACTACTTTGTTAAAAATTCATTTTGTTGGTTGAAGATTTAACTACTTGGTTGAAAATTCGCAATTTTTGTGTTTGAAAATTATTTTTTTGAACTGAAAATTCAACTAACTTTTTTTCGCTGAAAATTGATCTTTTTCAGTTGAAAGTTCATCTATTTGGTTGAAAATTGATATATCTTGTTGTGAATTCGTCTCTTTTTTGTAGAAAATTAATCCTCTCGTTTGAAAAATCAACTAATTGATTTAAATTTAAGCTAATCTGTTAAAAGCTATTTCCATTAAATGAAAATCCATCTCTTTAGTTAAAAATTGAACTATTTGTTTAAAAATTCGTTTCTTTGGTTGAAATACAATTTTTTCCACTGCAAATTCAACTGTTCCATTTTTGGTTAAAAATTGATATTTTTTAGTTTGAAATTCAACTATTTTGTTTAAAATTAATTTTTTTCCTTTGAAATTAATATTTTCGGATCGAAAATTCAACTTTTTGGTTGAAAATGAACTTTTTGGTTGAAAATTCATATTGCCGGGTATAAAATTTCACTTTATAGAGAAAGTGCAACTTGGTGGTTAAAAATTAATCTATTTTTGTTGAGGGTTCAACTATTTTGTTACACAATTGTTTTTTTTGTTGAATTCAACTGGATTAATTTAAAAATAAAATATTTTTTTGGTTGAAATATCAACTATTACATTTTTCGTTGAGAATTAATTTTTTAAATTGAAAATTCAATTAGTTGCTTTAAAGTGGAACTTCGTTGTTGGAAATTGATTTTCTTTGTTTAAGATTCATCATTTTAGTTGAAAATTCAACTATTTTTTTAAAAACTCAATAATTTTTTAAAAATTTAAACTATTTTGTTCAAAATCATGTTTGTATGAACGAAAATTTAACTGTTTTGTCAGAAATTCCCATTTTTGGTTGAAGATTTAACTATTTTGTTTAAAATTCGTTGTTTTTTAAAATTAATTTTCTTAACTGAAAATTGAAAAAATCCATTTTTCGCTGAAAATTTATCTTTTTTTGTTCAAAATTAAATTATTAAATTCTCTGTAAAGAATTAATTAATCTTCATTGATTAAAAATTCATTACTTGGTTTAAAGTTGAACTACTTTGTTACAAATTCATTTGTAAGGTTGAAGATTTAAATACTTGGTTCAAAATTCGCATTTTTTTTTCTTTGAAAATTAATTTTTTGAACTGAAAATTCGACTTTTTTTCTGAAAATTCGACTTTTTTTCTGAAAATTCGACTTTTTTTCTGAAAATTTATCTTTTTCAGTTGAAAATTCAACTATTTGGTTGAAAATTGATGTATCTTGTTGTAAATTTGCCTCCTTTTTGTAGGAAATGAATCATCTGGTATGAAAATTCAACTATTTTGTTAAAAATTCGTTTCTTTGGTTGAAATCCAATTTTTTTCACTGTAAATTTAACTGTTCCATTTTTTGTTAAAAATTGATCGTTTTTAGTTTGAAATTCAACTATTTGGTTTAATATTAATTTTTTTTGTTTAAAAATTAATTTTTTTTTTTTAATTCAACTATTTTGTTGAAAATTCAACTATTTGGTTAAAAATTAACTTTTTGGTTAAAAATTCGTATTGTCGGGTATAAAATTTCACTTTGTAGAGAAAGTGCAACTTGGTGGTTAAAAATTAATCTATTTTTCTTGAGGGTTCAACTATTTTGTTACAAAATAGTCTTTTTTGGTTGAAATCAACTGGTTTTGATTCGAAAATAAAAAGATTTTTTGGTTGAAATATCAACTAATATATTTTTCGTTGAGAATTAATTTTTTCAACTTAAAAATTCAGCTGCTTGGTTTAAAGTTAAGCTTCATCGTTAAAAATTGATTTTCTTTGTTGAAGATTCATAATTTTAGTTGAAAATTCAAATTTTTTTGTTAAAAATTCTATTTATTTATTTTTTAAATTTGAATTTTTTTGTTCAAAAATCGTCTTTTTTTTGGTCGAAAATGTAACCGTTTTGTTGAACATTTGTTTTTTGAAGGAAATTCGTCCCTTTGAATTAAAAATTCCATTTTGTTTGAAAATTCGACCATTTGGTTAAAAACTTATGTTTGCTGGTTGAAAACTCAAATATTTGGTTAAGAATTCAAAAATTTTGTTAAAGATTTGTTGATTTTGCTCAAAAGTTCAACTAATTGGTTTTAAATTAAACTGTTTGGTTGATCATTAATGTTGTCAATTCATATTTTTAGATTAAAAATTCAACGAGTTTGTTATAAATTGATCTTGTTTTCAAAAATTAAACTGTTTCTTAACTTCTATATAAATTATATATTTATTAATTTTATTCATAATAATTTATTCCCCTATTTTAGTGTAAAATCATCCTATTCACCCTGTTTTGAGAACATTTTGAGCTGGAAAGTTTGTTTAAAAATGGTATGTTCTTTATATTTTTTGTATTATATTTTAGACATTTATCAAATGAAATAGAAGAAAAAATTTTGAAAAAATATTGGTTCAAGCTTTGGGTGATGATCTGTGACGAACAAGGGGAGGGGTGGAGAAAGTTTTCAAAATAGGGTGACATAGTTTCTGAACGGCCCCTAACAATTATGTAGTAATAATATTTGTAGGTATTTCATATGGGTTAGAAGAATTATTGTTTGAATAATAAATTTGTGGTAATAGAAGATATAATCGTTGAAAATTATACTTTGTAACACTTCATTGCTACTCAAATTATTAAAGTTTGGCCGGCTTTTACCCTACTTTTGTGTTGAAGGTGTAATTACTTCCAGCGATAAATTTCTATTCAAGGCATAATTAAATACAAAGTAGCGAACAGCAAGGAAAGCATTTATTGGGCAATGAACATAACAATGCAATACTCAAACTGGCTAGACATTCACAGAAATTTAAATAATTAATTACGATTAGTAAATCTGAATAATAATGGACTCTAAAATTGGAATTTAAGAAAATATTTATATATTATATATATATATATATATATATATTATATTTATATAAATATATTATATAAATATATTATATATATATATATTATATTTATATAAATATTTTTATAGTGCAATAAAATTATTTTATATTCAACCAAGAATGATGAATTTTTGACCAAAGGACGAATTTTCAACCAGATGAATTAAACGAAAAAAAACGATTTTTTAACAAAATTGTTGAATTATCAACTAAAAAGACGAACTTTCAATAAATAATGACGAATTTTAAATCAAATAGTTGAATACTCAACTAAAATAGATATTTTTTTAACCAAAAATGAAATCGGCAAATTTTCAGTTCGACACATTCATTTTCAACAAGAAACTCGAATTTTCATTTTCAACTAAGGAAGATGAATTTTCTACCAAAAGACGAATATTCAACCACTTGCATTAAACGAAAAATAAAACGATTTTTTCAACAAAATTGTTGAATCATCAATTAAAATGATGAACTTTCAATGAATAATTATGAATTTTAAACCAAATAGTTGAATCTTCAACTAAAATAGTTCTTTTTGTAACCAAAAATGAAATCATCAAATTTTCAGTTCAAAACGTCCATTTTTAACAAAAAACTTGAATTTTTATTTTCGAATATGGAAGATGAATTCTCTACCAAAAGACGAATATTCAACTACTTGAATTAAACAAAAAAAATGAATTTTTAGCAAAATTATTGAATCATCAACTAAAATGATGAACTATCAATAAATAATGATGAATTTTAAATCAAATAGTTAAATCTTCAACTAAAATAGATATTTTTTAACCAAAAATGAAATCATCAAATGTTCAGTTTAAAACATTCATTTTTGACAAAAAACTTGAATTTTTATTTTCAACTAAAGAAGATGAATTTTCTACTAAAAGACAAATATTCAACCACTTGAATTAAACGAAACAACAATAAATATTTACCAAAATTGTTGAATAATCAACTAAAATGATGAGCTTTCAATAAATAATGATGAATTTTAAATCAAATAGTTGAATCTTCAACTAAAAAATATATTTTTTAAACAAAAATGAAATCATCACATTTTCTGTGTAAAACATTCACTTTTAACAAACAATTCGATTTTTTATTTTCAACTGAGGAAGATACATTTTTTACCAAAAGACGAATATTCAACCACTTGAATTAAACGAAAAAAAACGGGTTTTTAACAAAATAGTTGAATTCTCAACTAAAATGATGAACTTTCAGTAAATAAAGATGAATTTTAAACCAAATAGTTGAATCTTCAAATAAAATAGATATTT
>CAKNYM010052214.1:164331-213492 GCA_932195095.1 Andricus curvator | reverse complement strand
AGAAAATTTATGTATTTTGATGAAAATTCGTCTTTTGGTAGAAAATTTATTGAAATTTATGTATTTCTTTGAAACTTCATCTTTTTTGGTAGCACATTATTTTTCTCTGTGGAATAATCTTTTTTTGTTGTTAAAAATTGAATTATTTTGTTAAAAATTCGTTTTTTTGTTGTTGTTAAAAATTAAATTTTTATCTGAAAATTTGACTTTTCCATTTTTGGTTGAAAATTTATACTTCATAAGTTTATAATTCAACTATTTGGTAGAAAATTCGCGTATTTTGCTGAAAATTCGTCTTTTTGGTTAGAAACCTAATCTTGCTTGTTGAAAATTGGTCTTTTGATCAACTATTTTGATAAATTTGTCTTTTTTGGGTTGAAAATTCAACTGTTTTGCTAAAAATTCATCCTTTTGGATGGAAAATTCATCTTTCATGGTGGAAAAGTCATCTTTTAACTGACTTCTAAAAATGTATTCTTTTTGGTTTGAGAATTCAACTATCTTTGGTTGAATTTTAATCTTTGTTGTTGAAAAATTCGACCATTTAGTTGAAAATGCATCTTTTTAGGTTGAAAATTAAACTACTCTGACAAAGTCGTCTTTTTTGGTAGAAAATTGTAATATTTTGTTAAATTTTTTTTTATTTAATTCAACTAGGTGAAAATTATTCTTTTGTTAGAAAATTCACCTTTTATGATAGAAAAGTCTTATTTCTCTTCTAAAAAATTCGTCTTTTTATCTTGAAAATTCAAATATTTTTGGTTGAATTTTAATCTTTTTTTTCAAAAATTCGACCCTTTGGTAGAAAATACATCTTTTCAGGTCGACAATTCAACTGTCTTGTTAAAAAATCGTTCTCTTGGATGGAAAATTCATCTTTTATGGTAAAATAATCATCTCTCGTTAAAAATTAACTTTTTTGTTGGAAATTTAATTGTCTTCCAAAAAATTCGTCTTTTTGGGTTAAAAATTTAAATATTTGGTTAAAAGTTCAACTATTTTAATGAAAACTCGTCTTTTTGGTAAACAATTAACTTTTTGAGTTGAAAATTCATCCCTTTAGAAGAAAATCTTAAAATCATGGAAATGTTAAGTGTTTTATATGGAATGCAATATGATATTTACATTAATTCTATTGAAAGATTCTATTCCCCTATTATTCCCCTATTTTTGATAAAAATCACCCAAGTAGCCCAAAATTGGTCAGCTAGCTTATGAACGACCCCTTATGGGTAATTGTCAAATATTAGGCAAATTTTAGCACCTACAGTGACAATCGCATTATTATTAGGAATTAAATATTTCGTAACGGAAATTGATTTTATCACATCTAAAAATTTAAAGTCCAAAAGGGGCAGTTATGAAAATAAGAAATAATAATGAAATTCGTACATGAAATACGGGAAGCGGATTTTAGGTTAGAAGATTGATGAAAGAGAGCGCGAGCTTTTAAAAAGTTCAAAACTGAATAATGTAACGCATGCCATTTAGGAGAAACGAAATATTTAACTATTGTAGATCATTTTTTCGAATATAAGTAGGGTGACGTAATAAATTAAAAGCCTAATTGTTACTTTTATTTTTTATTTCAGTAAATACGTTTTAAATTACAAAAATGGAAACAACGTGACTGTAGTACAATGTTCAATTAAAGATTCAACATTCACTGAAACTATTTACATGATTTATTATGCAGTCTTTCAAATGTATTGAAATCTATTTATTACATCATGTCACATACTAACTAAGTAACTGAGTAATAAATTATTCTTCTTTTTTTATCAAAATTGAAAAAATGAACTCATGAAAATTCAACAGGTGTAAGAAAAACTACATTAAACTACTTATTTTCTGAAATTTTTATATTAGAATCTCACCACCTTTTAGATGTAATAACAAATCTACCTACCTGTGATGTAATATAATTTCCAACACATCTCTTCCTTTCTAATTGACTTATTTAGCTCACTTCTTGAGATCTGTATATTCATAAATAGAGGTTAGGAAACAGTAAACAAACCGGCCCATCTGATCCACGCGCACGCGCATATAAGCAGTCGTACGCTCTTCTGTTGTACCGTACGGTAATGATGCGAGAAAAATGATGAAGTTTAGCCTTTTTTAATATTTATGAAAAAATAACAGATTTTTATCATAAAAGGTCACATACTTATGAAAGAAAACACCGCTGAGCGAGTAACGATATGGTTTTTATAATTTTTTTTCACTCCGAAACTGGTTTTTAACGCACGTACGGGAATGACGTTTTTGTTGCCAAATGCACTTTTCAGTTAAAAGTGGTGACAAATGTCAAAACGACTACTTCCAGGCAAAAAAAGTATAATTTATTGTGTCAAGTTCATTACGGAATTAAAACGTATGAATTTAATATATTTAATACTCAAAATTATTGACTCAACAATTTTTTTCATTCAAGAATTTATTTTGAAACATTTTTTACATATGGACGAGCAACCACAACAATCCCTAATTATCATTGTTTTTTTAACCTAATTTGAATCTTTTTAACTTGATTTTAATGGAGAGCAACTTTTAATTTAATTTTTTAGCGCTTCTATTGTCTTGTTAAACTAATTTATATATTACTATTATTGTTTATTTATATTCTAGATCAATTTAAATCTGATGTGGAAACTGGTATATGTTTCGAAACGTCATACGTTTTAATTCCGTAATGAACTTGACACAATAAATTATACTATTTTTGTCTGGAAGTAGTCGTTATGACTTTTGTCACCACTTTCATCTATATTATATTCCCAGACGCTAAACATAATAAGGATTTATCATCACCTGCTTTCTTCAATAATTTCACTTTTCAGTTTTAATATTAGATTCACAAAAAAAGAGTTAATATTTTAAGCTCAATTTTATAGAATCTTGTATCAAACGATACGCTTAATATTTCTGCATTTATTACTCAAATACAACTACAATAATTTACTGGAAAAAAGACGTACGGTAATGACGTCTGAAATAACAAAAATCGAAGGACTGACTTTATGGTTTTTACAATATTATTCATTTGACCTAAAAAATGTGCATACATTAAATTTATGTTCATCTAAAGCTTACAAACTTGATACGTTAAGCGTGTTTCAGGTTACTGTCTAAAAAAAAGGAGAAAATCAGTTTATCCTTGTGCAAAGTGAGGTTGGGACGCCGTACGGTAATGACGTTTGGGATGTTCTAATAATAAATTAAAGTAAATAGGAACAGAAATGAAAAAAAACTGACCATCTTGTAGAGGATGATAATAACTATTTATTAAATTTAAATAAAAATCATTACGAGTTTCTAAGTTAATGTTATATTACCGAAACTTCAGTTTTGCCTTCAATTTGAAAATTACCCTTATACTTTAAACATCTACGTTTAAAAATCCTTTTTCTCCGTGAACTAGTTTTGAGCATTCGTGAGAGTTGTGCAATGATTGTTGCTCTGCTTTCGAAAATTAAATAATTTCAGTTATGTGAAAAGATCGATTGTCATACAGGAAGTTAAAGTTGCAGTATCGGGGCGTCGTGTTTCCTGAATGACTCGTATAACGGTATCAAGGCGTCGCGTCGCTGCATACTTTTACGCGCGTTTCTTAGTATAATCACATGCGCGCTCTTTGCGATTTACTAATGCGAGTCACGATTCTTTTTTTCCAGAAGGTGCGGGCTCTTACTCTGCTTCTATGGCTGGGACTCGTTCTTGCATCGATACAGAATGGTAAGCTTCATTTTCAATGTTAATTATAAGTCTCCATGCAGTCCACAACATTCGGTGTCGCAACTTCTAGATTCTAGAAGTTTATCCACATTACATATATATATAAAATGTATGTAGATTAATCCTTCTTAGTTTCACTAAGTGCATTTATGTCAATATTGAAATTCATGCCCTTATTCATATTATTCTCTCATTATTCTTTATATTTAATTGATGCAATCGTAATTTTGTTAATCCTTGAATTACTGATTTTGTTATGAAAAATGATTATACCCATTTTGAAGGGATTTGAATTTTCGCAAAAAGGATACCGTCATACGGGGTAATATCGTACATGTGGGGTAAATTTGGACATTCGTAAATTGATAGTTTAAATTACTTAAGGTGGGTGGTTTTAACCAGAATCTAGAATCAGTTAAGGCTTGAACTGATTCCAGATACTTGGAACAGTTTTGAGTAAATTTTTCTATTAATTTAGGAAATTTTGGGGTGTCCGAATTTACCCCACATGTCCGAAATTACCCCGTTTGAAGGTACCGCACCAAATGTATCAAAAATGATATAGAGGAAGTTTGCGGATTGTTGTATCATTCCTTGAACCTTCATGCGAGGAATCGCCTTTTTCTAAAAACCAAAACTACATTTCTAAAAATTAAAACCATGCAAGATTTTTGGATTAAACTATTGGGATGAAAAATCACTTCAAAATAAATTTGGAAAATATCATCTAGCAGGAAAAGTCGCTGAACTTATTTTAAGAGTTGTATCAACATCCCTGAAAATTTCAAGTAAGTAAATTATCATTGGCAACAATCAAAACCATAATGGGTTTTTTTCATAGAACTATTAGGATCAGAAATCACTTCATGATAAGTGTAGGAAACATCTCTTAACAAAAAAAGTTGTTTAATTTATTGTGAGGGTTATTTGAACATCCCTTAAACATTCACGCAAGGAAAACAGCATTTGAAAACAACCAATACTAAGAAAGATTTTTTAATTGAGTTCTTTCAACCCACCTTAAGCATTCAGGCAAGGAGATCGACATTACAAAAAAAACAGGAGGTTTTTTGATCAAATATCACTTTACAATGAATGTGGGAAACAAAAAACAGTGGTTAAACTTATTTTAAGGGTTGTCTTAACATCCCATTAAGATTCTATGCAGTAAGGAAAACTTTGATTAAACTATTGGGGTCAAAAATTACTTCAGAAAAAATGTGGAAAACATCTCCTATCATAAAAAGACTATAAACTTGTTTACATAGTTGTTTTAACATCCATAAAAGTTTCGAATAAGGGAGTCAAACTTTTTTTCAAATCAAAACCAAAAGAGATTTGTTATAAACTGTTCGGATCAAAAATCACTTATAAATAAGTGCAGGAAACATCTAACAAGAAAAGTTCTTGATTTTGTCAAGGATTGTTTCCGAATCCCTTAAACATTTAAGTAAAAAGACGGCATTTCGAAAAACTAAAACTACGGGAATTTTTTCTTGATTAAGTTCTTTTAACATTCTTTAAACATTCAAGCAAAGAACTCGACAATTCCAGAAAACCAAAACAACGGAATATTTTTTTTATTAAAGTGTTTGGGGTCTAAAAACGACTATACAATAAATAGGGAAAACATATCCTAGAAAAAAATTCGTTGCATTTTTAAGGACTTTTTGAACATCCCTTAAAGATTCAAGTAAGAAAATCGACGTTTCCAAACAATCAAAATCACAGGAGATTTTTTTATTGTAGTATTGGGAAAGAACATCACTTCACAATGAATGTAGAAAACATATTCTAGCAGAAAAAGTCGCTGATCTTATTTTAAGGGTGTTTTATCATCCCTGAAAGATTCAAATGAGGAAATTAAACTTTTTCAATAATCAAAACCATAAGAGATTTGTTATAAAACTGTTGGGATCAAAAATGATTTCTAAATAAGTGCAGGAAACATCTAACAAGAAAAGTCATTGAATTTATTTTAAGGGTTGTTTTAAAATCCCTTAAACATTGAAGCAAGAAAAACGGTATTTTGAAAAACTAAAACTATAGAAGATTTTGTAATTAAGTTCCTTCAACATTACCTAAACATTCAAGCAAGGAAATCGACATTTAAAAAAAAAACAATGGAAGATTTTTTGATTAAATTATTGGGGGTCAGAAATCACTTAAGAATGAATGTGGGAAACATTTCCTAGCAGAAAATATCGTCAAACTTATTTTAAGTTTTTCTTCAACATCCTTCAAAGATTCAAGCAAGGAAATTGGCATTTCCTAACAATCAAAATCACGGGAGATTTTTGGATTAAAGTATTAGGGTCCGAAAAATGACTACAATAAATGTTTGAAACATATCCTGACAGGAAAAGTCGCTGAATTTATTCATGAGTTATTTTAACATCCCTTTAGATAAATTCAAACACTTTTCTGTCAGAGTATCCTTTCTGCACTTATTTTAAAGCGATAGGTTAATCAAAAAATCTCCCGTGGGTTTGGTTGTTAGCAAATGTCGATTTTCTTGCTATTTCCTATCTTTAAGGGATGTTAAAACAACCCTCGAAACAAATTCAACCCGTTTTCCTGGTAGAGGACATTCCCTGCACTTATTTTGAGGTGATTTTTTTCCCCGGTAGCTCAATCAAAAAATCTCCTGTGGTTTTAGTTTTTTGAAAATTTCGATTACTTTGGTTTAATCTTTAAAGGCTGTTAAAACAACCCTTCAAATGAATTCAAACACTTTTGCTGGTATATCTTTTCTGCACTTATTTTGAAGCGATTTCTCACCCCAATAGCTCAATTAAAAAATTTCTTGTGGTTTGGTTTTTTTGGAAATGTCGATTTTCTTGATTTAATGTTTAAGGTATGTTAACACAACCCTTAGAAGAAATTCAGACAGTTCTTCTGACTCAGGATGCTTTCTGCACTTATTTTGAATTGATTTTCCACTCCAGTACTTCATTAAAAAAACTTTTGTGGTTTTAGTTTTTTGTAAATGTCGATTCCATTGCTTGAATCTTTAACGGATGATCAAACAAGCCTTAAAATTAATTTAAAAAATTTCCCAATAGGTTAATTAAGAACTATCCCGTGGTTTTGGTTTTTAGGAAATTTCGATTTCGTCGCATGATCATTTGAGGCATATTAAAACAACCCGCAAGCATCTAACAATAAGTTTCCAAGAAGAACAACATTTTCAATAATAGACAAACCTTTCTATTAATGTCTGAAAATTGGAAGTTTGGCAATTGTTTAAGTGAAAATCGTCCATTTTTCTCATAATTCTTTTTTAAATTATGGATGTGCAGTAGGATGTCCTAAAAAAACTCAAGGTTTTTTTTCGCAAGTTTTGAGGCGTGCGTAATTAAAACAAAAACAAATAGCGTTTTCTAGGAACCCTAATGTGCAGGTTCAAAATTATTTTTAAAAAAATCATAATTAGCCATTTCGACTAACATCCATTTTTTGTACATTTGGTGCGGTGTCCTTTGAGTATTTTCTATATTATTGTATGAAAATTGAAACCTTGTATTAAAAAAACTTTCATTCCCGGTTGGACACAACTTTCTACTACGGAAGCACGCTATATGGAATTCATTCTAACGCTTCTGTTATGAAATATCCTCTATGAGAAAATACTTGAGTATACATACACCTATATGGTTCTTTAATCTATTCATAGCGTCTTGGAAAAAAATGAAAAGACTATTTGTTTCTTATCGATTCAATTCATCCTGTCTGATTGAGTTTATATGATTCATGCATTGGACCAACCCAGATTCTTCGGTATGTTCCAGTAGAGCAAAAAATGAAGGTTGAATTTTAAATTGTATCTGAAGGTTTCTCCATGAGACGAAGTTTTGAATATTTATATTTTAAAGCCCTATCGCTTTCACATCGCCCTATTGCTTATATGCAATTTCAGGACCATCCTAGTGATTATATTGATTCCAGACCAGAGAACCCATTCGTAAATCATTATTTCGCAATCGTCTTTTCATTCAGCAAGTATTCCATAAAAGAAACGAGTCTACTTGCTGATTTAGCTATCATTAGACCTTTTTTGTATATATCGTGAAAAGTCTAATTATGTATGAGAACATATGCTACAGGAAATGATTAATTACGACATTTCCAACACGTTAATTAAAAGTAATTATAGATTTTCAATTCGCAGTAAACTTGGAGTTCTAACCTGTGATAAATAAATTATTCAGACTAAATTCTCAATCAACAGAATCATTCCCCGACAGCAACGGGATATTGCAGGATATCCCTACAAGTAGTTTTTAAACATACAGATTTTCATGAATAAATTTCTGATTTAATTTCGAATTTAAAGAAGGTATTCTGTATGTGATTGAATTAGGATTGATGTTGACCCGAGAGCGATAAACTTGAAAACAAAACATTCCAAATAACTTTCACCACCAGATTTCTGCAATTTGCCTAATGAACTCTTGTTATTCAAAGTCAGAAGAGTATAGTGACTACTGAAGTTTAAGTAGTAATGGCCTTTCTGATTGGCACGCCTAGAGAAATTTCCACTCACCAGATGTCTTTTGGTCGCAGTCTAAAATCCTAATTGTGAGAGAAAATAATGATGAAAAACATCATTTAAGAGACGATTGAACTACATTAAAGTTTCTGACACTGATTACGTTGTTTTACAACAATAAACCGCAACTCTCGTTTCGCCTTACCTATATATATATAAAATATAAATCTAAAAAATTCAGAGAGATTTGTAGAATCGTAGGAGACTTGTCTTTGTGTCGTAAAATTTGGTGTTATTGTCTTCGGTGCTCCTCAATGAGATAAATGCTCTCTGTAACGATCTTTTTTCTCTTAACAAGACCGAAGGATTTCCTCAACCGAGCGAAGAAAGTCTTTAAACTTTTTCTGTCGCGTAATCAGAATTTGATGACCCCCCTTATATTAAGAACCACGAGAGCGAGAACGATACTTGCATTTTTTTAAGTAACTAGAGAAAATAATTGTAGTTTTAGGGTCGAATAAACGAACCAGAAAATCAGATTTTGATTTCTTGGTGGGAAAAACAAGTATCTCTGAAAATATAAAGATTTTTATCTAACTATTTCCTTACTTGTTGTTATTATTGTTTTCTACGTTTTCTGATCTCTACGAGAGATTCCTCAAATCTTCAGCTTGATGAACTTTGGAATGGGTTTCAAGTACCCCTACCGAGACTTCAGATATGACGATTATAACAGGTGAAAGCACTGGAAAATCTTACAACACCTGAATCACCTCTCTGAAGAAAATAATCAAATTAATGTTAAAAAACAGTTTTCGCAATTTCCTGCATTTTTAAGATTTTTGTTAAAACTTGAGTAGATTATTGAAATAATTGTTGATGATTTGAGATAAAGAGTGTTAATCTTAGAAATTTGAATCAGTGTGGATTCACTGTTCATCAATGAAAATTCTTACTTATGTGATTCTGTGACCAATTTCTAGCTAATTGAATCTGTTAAATTCCTTCTTAAATCAGTGAAAATTTTTACTGTTTTCATCTAGTCACCCATTCCTCATTGATTCTAGAGAAAACGTTTCCAAACTCGAGTTATTTGTGTGTATTTGTGTGAATACAAAAAAAATATTGTTACATTTTTGGATCAATGTATTGCAGATTAAGTGGGGCAAAATTTCAATAACAAAAACTCGAATTTGTTTATGCAATTTGTTTATAATAGTTAGGTGTGCATTAGCAAATGAATTGTTTAATAATTCCCAAACAAAGAAAAAAGGTTATATCAGCCAATGCTTAATAGAATAAAGTCAGCTAAAACAAATAAACGATCAAAATAAATAATCGGTAACAAAATTAATCACCTTGAAGTGCGAAAAGAATTAAATATTTTACGATCGCCATCGTGAAATATTTAAACACTTCCGCACTTCAGGTGATTATTTTTTTGACTGATTATTTTTCTTTTATCGTTTATTTGTTTTAACTGAATTTATTTGATCAGCTATTGGGTGATTTCACGTTTTTGTTCGTTTGGCACTTATTAAACAATTCATTGGTTGAAGCGCACAGAACTATTATAAAAAATGCTTTAAAAAATTTTCAGTTTAAGAAATGTTTCCAGTTTGTACTTTTTTCATACTTCCTTCATTAGTCATGAAAAGAAACTTTTCTACAAAGAAAAGTCATTAGAAAGTGAAATGAAGGACGTTTTTAAAAAAGTTCCTGAAACTTTTCAAATGTCAATGTTGTTCAAATTATTAATTTTTTGTTAAGTTTGTCAAACTACTAGTTGTTGAGATCATAAAGAACAAATTATTTATTTTTTATAATGAACTATCGAATTGTACTTGAAAAATATGAGTTTATCGATTAAACAGAAATAACACTCGGCCTGAGCAATTTATGGTTTGTTAATGCAGCTATTTCTTGAAAACTATATTTTTCAAAGTTTACGATCATATAGAAAAAAAATATAACAATTTCCCTGCACAATTTTTCGTTTTGCTTGACCATTATTATTCGAAGACCAGCACTTTAATCTTGTAACATTTTCAACATAGAATCTTTCACAAACGGAATATAACAATTTCAGAATAAAATTTTGAAATTTCAAATTTATGGATTTATTTCAACCAAAAAAGATGACAAATATTCAACAAAACAGTTAAACTCTCGAAAAATAGAAGATAACTTTAACAAACTAGTTCAGTTATTATCAAAATAATTAAATTTTAACAAAATATGTGAATTTTTAACCAAATAGTTTAACTTTTAAGGTGAAAAGTCGAATGTGTTAGAAATCAGTTGACTTTTCAACCCGAAGAGATTAATTTTCAGGAAAAAAGTGAATTTTCAACCTTCAAAAATAAATTGTTAAACAGAGTCGATTTTTTAATCAAAAAAGATTTAAATTTAACCAGAAACAGATGTTCAATCAAATTGTTAAATAATCAAGCCAAAAAGACGAATTTTTTAAAAAGACAATTGAATTTTCAGCCCGAAAAGTTGAATTTTCCACCAAATAGTTGCATTTGTAACACAAAAATATAATATTTCGAGCAAAATAGATCAATTGGCAAAACAAAAAAAAAATGTTCAACCAAGACGATTAATTTTTTACCAAAAAATACAAATTCTCAACAAAATTCCTGAATTTTCAAACAAATACTTGAATTTTCAACTGAAAAAGATAAACTTTTCACCAAAAATAGAAAAGTTAAATCTGCAGTATGAAAATATTTTTTTTAAAAAAGACGAATTTTCAAATACACAGTTGAATCATCAACTAAAAAAGATAAATTTCCGACCAAAAACGAAAAAATTGAATTTGCAGTTAAAAAAATGAACTTCCAAATAAAAAGCGAATTTTCAAGAAAATAGTCAAATTTTTAAGAAAAGAGATGAATTTTCAACTAAAATAATGAATTTTCAGTCAAAAAAGAAAAGAAGTGTATCAAAATTGTTGATTGTTGAATCTTCAAGCAAAAATACAAATCTTCTGTAAAACGGATGAATTTTTAACCGAAAAATATAAATATTAAACAGTAGAAGTCACTTTTCAACGAAACCATTGCATTTTTAACCAAAAAAGAGAAAAATTCAAATAAAGAAGGTTAGTTTTCTACCAAGTAGAGCCGAATAAAATAAACTTTCAAAAAAGTAGATTATCTTTTACCCAAGTAGTTGAATTTTCAATTAAAAAAATATTAATTTTCAACAGAATTGTTATAAACTTTCAACCAAAGAGATAAATTTTCAACTAAAATTAGGTGATGAACCTTCAACAGGAATAGATAATTTTTAAATTAAATTAATTAATTTTCACTGAAAAAAAAACGAATTTTCAACCAGGAATGAATTTTCAATTAAAATTATGAATCTTCAAGAAAAAAGTTATTTTTCAACTAAGTGGTTCAACTTTCAACCAAGTTGTTGAATCTTTAACTAGAAATACGAATTTTTAGCGAATAATGTAATTGTAGATGTTTAAGAAAAAAATATTTTAACTCCAAATCAAAAACAATTGAATTCAACCAAAAATGATGAATTTTCAAAAAAATAGGTGAATCCTCAAACAGAGGTGATTAATTTTCAACTAAACAGTTGGATTTGTAGCCAAAAAAGATAAATTTTCAGAAAAATTATTGAATTTTTAACCAACAAAGATATCAGTTGAATTTGAACACTAAAATAGAAATTTTCAACAGAAAGCTAATTATCTGCCAAAATAGATTAATTTTTAACTGAAAAAGACGAATTTTCAACAAAACACTTAGGTTTTCAAACAAAAAGGATGATTTGTTAAACAAAATGTAGGTGAAAGAAATATAATATTCATCAAATTGAAAAAAATATTAATCCGATGCTAAGTGTTGACACGATTATTGCAAGTAAATAATTCTATGCATTCAAAAAATATTTTGCAAAATTAAATATTGTTCTATTTCATTGCAAGAAATCGTCGTTGGAATAAACAATATACAATTAATTAGCTCGAACAAACATTTGTTCAAACAAAGGAAATACTTTTTTGCAATAAATTCATTTGCATTTCGCTAAAATAAGTATTTTTTTAATTTAACTTTTTGGCAAATTTGTTTTAATTGTACATTTATTTCAGTGCAAGGATCATTTGTTTCAATGAAATGTTCATAAAATCCGTTGGAAGAAATGTTTATTTAGTTCATGAAAAAGAAATGAATCATTCTGAATAAATATTTCTTTCGATAGTAAATTTCTGATTTGCAACTCATCTCACAATAAAAATTAGGTCTCTAGATTATAAGCTAACCAAAAATGTTCATCATAGTTATAATAAAAAGATGTGATGATGTAGGTATGTCACCTGATTACTATGCTTTCTTTATTCTGACCATCAGCATTGACTGTGTTTAAAATGTTTTCAAAATTTATGTTTACCTTGTGAAAATAAAAATTTCTAATATAATAATATTGCCTTATATTTATTATTACATTAAACTTTTGAACAAATGCTAGATCTAAATTTCTGTATTTCAACTATTCAAATTTTTTAAACAATGGTGGTATTTTTGTAGGTACTCATAAAAATGTTCTCTTAAATCAGAAGGATGCTTCTTGACACAAGAGGAATTTCCTCTTACATTTAAGGTTAAGAGGATTTTCATTTGTTTAAAAAAGAATCTTTTTGCAGCAAACATCGCCCTTTTGCGACAAACTTCACGTAATCTTGTAGTCAAATAATTCTGTTTGTGTAAAAAATATGTTCACGTGTTTCAAAACAAAACAAGCAAGAGGACGATGCTTTTGTTTCAAGACAACTGCATTTGTTACAACAATATTTGTTTAATTCTGAACTGCATTCTTTAAAAATTACGTTATTAAAAAATTAATTATCTCTTTTCTTTAAGTGAAGGACTTGGTTCTTTGAATCAATTAATATTTTGTCAACTTTGTACATGCTAATTCTGAACAATGTTCTGCATCTTAGGATCACAGAAGTATTTACTCATAATAAAAATCCGTTTCTTTGTTTCCAAGAAATATTTAAAAAAATTTAGAGTACTTTGCTTTGAACCAAGGAATTACATCTTCCACTAAACAAAAACTTTTATTTCAGCCAAAGGAATTTAATTTGTCTGAAAGAAATATTTTATTAACTACCTAATTTTGAAACACAAATCTCTTATTTCTTTCGAACAATAAAAACGTTTCTTCGCTTAGTTAATATTTCAGTGACTGAAATATTAATTTGAAACAATACTTTCATCCTCTTGCTTTAGATAAAACTATTTCTTCGTATTAAATAAATCTTTTATAGGTTTCATAGATGTTCTTCTCAGTATACTCTTATATATCTTTCCGGAATCCTCTATCAATTTTAAAATTCTTCATTAAAAGTGAATAAAATATATTCATGAATTATAAACCTTGGCCAATAAAGCGGCAATCTAACTGATTTGGTTTCTTCGAAGGAACGAACGAAAGTTTATCGTGTCTCAATTTCTCCACTGAGCACAGTTTCTCCAGGCCATTTACGATGGCGCGTCGTGTTTGAATCGCCTATTCACGTATTTGTGTATAGTATATAGTATAGTGTATATAGTAAATATAGTATATATGGATACCCTATACATAAAAAATTTATAAATGAAAATACACATGTGCCTTTAGTCTCTTCACCTGCAGATACCACTAAATGTCAGGCATCACGCATACAAGTCTTGTGCAGCACAGGATGCATTATAATATGAAGAAAGGTGTGGACAATGCATTAGAAATCTTTTGAAACATTTGAAATATATTGTTTTAATTAATTTTAAAAAAAGGCTACGCTTAAAGCAAATCTTTGTTCTAAGGTTAATGATGTTAATGAAACTAAACTAAAGTAAAATAAAATATTACAGTCGAAGCTATCAATAAGGCCGCTACGAATAAGACCGCTTCCCCTGAACCTTGCTCGAGCTCATCGAGACGCTTCCCCTACTCTCACGCTGACTTCGAAATTCTAGTCAGCCGCTACGAATAGTGCCGCTGTAAAAATCGCAATTTTTATGGGTTCTAGGAGGTTTTTTTTATATTGTGAATTTTATAATATCGAAAAATATTATGAAATATGAATATATCACAATTAATATTCGATATATCTGGATGATATAAAAAAACTCTCCGAAAAACCATAAAAATTGCGATTTCTACGGCGGCACTATTGGTGGCCTGACTAGAATTTCGAAGTCAGCGTGAGAGTGGGGGAAGCGTCTCGGCGAGCTGGAGCAAGGATGAGGGGAAGTGGCCTTATTCGTAGCGGCCTCATACCTTCGACTGTATTTCAAATTCTCCGAAGAATCCTGAGTACATTTTTTTATTGGCTTGGAACCTTCAAAATCCTTAAAAAGCTTCAAAATTTTATTTCGAAATCTTCAAAAATCTACATTTAGTTTTGAATTTTTTGAATCTTTTCAAAACTTCTAAACTTATTCAAAATCTCTTAAAATGTTTCGAGTTTTTCCTAAAATGTTTCTAAATTTTCTGCAAAAATAAATAAAATGCCAGATTACTTTTTCGCAATTTTGGAAATTTTTTGAAATTTTTTCTCATCTTTTTAAATATTCCCTTGAATTCAATTTTTTTTCCAATTGTAAGTATTATAATTAATACGAAATATAATATATAAATAATAATATAAAAATTTTGGTTCAAAATTAAATTATTTTTTATCTTTTTCAAAACTTTTGAATATATTTCAAAAGCCTTGAATTTTTCCTACAGTTTTGAGAAAATTCTACAAAATAAAATACCTTAAAATCCCTCAGATTCTTTTTTGACAATTTTGGAAATCTTTTTAAATGTTTTAAAATCTTCATAATATTCTCTTAAAGTTAATTTTTCAGAAGAAAAAATTATTTTACATTTTCCTAGGAGTCTTAAGAAAATTTTTTCATTCTGCTGAAATCATTCAAAATTCTCAAAAATCTTCTAAATTGTTTGTTCAAAATTTGCAAGGTCTGCATTTTCTTAAACATTGTTTGAAATCTTTCACAATAAATTTTTTTTAAATCTTTTCAAAACATCTCTTAGTCCACTAAAGTACTCAATATCTTTCAAAATGATTCGAATTGTTCCTAAATTTTTTCTTTAATTCTGCAAAATTTAAAAAAAGTTGCATTCAAATCTTCCAGATTCTTTTTCGATACTTTTGAAAATCTTTTTAAATTTTTTCAAATCTTTTCAGATATTCTCTTAAAGTGAATTTTTTAAACCAAAAAATCAATCAAAATTTTCCCAGGAATCGTAATGCACTTTTTCTATGATCTTGAAGCTTTTCAAAATCCTTAAAAAGCTTCAAAACTTTATTTCAAAATAATGGAAAATCTACATTTTGTCAAAATACTTAAAAATTCAATAATTTTATTTTAAAATGATAAAAAATCAACATTTTGTCTTAAATCTTTTCAAATCTTCTGAAATTTTAAATTATTATGGAATCTCTTCAAAAACTTCTAAACCTACTAAATATCTTTTAATATATACTTTTTCAAAGTTGCAAAATGGAAAAATTGCCTCAAAATCTTACAGATTTTTTTTCGACCATTTATACAATCTTTTGAAATCTTTGGAAATATTCTCTGAAAACTAATTTTTCAAACTAAAATTATTTTCAATTTTCCTAGAAATCTAAAAAAAATGTATTCTCTTGAAATTTTCCAAAAATGAACATTTTGTTTGAAAATGTTCTAAAATCTTTTCAAGTTTTAAACTATTTTTGAATCGAGTCGAAACAATCTCTTAAAATTACTGGAATTTTTTCTGACATTTTGTAATCTTGAAAAATTTCGAAATTTTGCTTTTAAATTTTTAAGATATCAGGGGATTCTTCGAAATGTTTAAACAAATTTTAAACTAATTTTTCAAAAGAAAAAATCATTTTTAATTTTCCCAGGAATCTCTTGAAAATTTTTTTAAACTCTGGAAACCTTTCAAAATTCTTTAAAATATTCTTCTTTCAAAATATTAAAAAATCTACATTTTTTTTAAAGTTTGTTTAAATTTCCTCAAGATTTAAATTACTTTTTAAATCTATTAAAAACTTCTAATGATCTTTTTAAAGTAATGCAAAGTTCTTCTAAAGTTTTTCAAAATTCTGCAAATGGAAAAAATTGTCCTAAAATCTTCCAGTTTCTTTTTTGACCGATCTTAAAATCCCTGAAACTTAAAATAAATACCTAAATATAACAATTTAAATTTTTATAAACAAATTCGAAATTTTTACCCTTTCGCGTAGAATAAAAAATTGTACTGTAACTGATTAAAATTATTGTACGAATGAGTACTAGGCATGAAAATATTTAAAAAGTTAATAATAAACATTTCCACAAAAGATCCGTGGTGCAGAATATTTAAATTTGAGGTTTTTCAGATTTTAATTTATTTTAATAGCTGGAATTAAGGGTCACTGAATCCGATTAATACAAAATTTTACTGAGTTGCAATGCTAGAAATCTGGAAAATCTACAATTTTTAAAAAATTTTTTAAATAAAACTTTTTTCTAGTCTTTTCAAAACTTGTAGAATGAATATAAATATCTAAATATCTTTTAAAATGATTCGAATTCTTCCTACATTTTTTTTTAATTTTGCAAAATTTGGGAAAGTTGCATTCAATCTTCCAAGTTCTTTTTCGACTTTTCTACAAATCTTTTTAAATGTTTTCAAATCTTTTTATATATATTCTCTTGAAATTAATTTTTTTAACCAAAAAATCAATCCAAATTTTCCCAGGAATCGTAATGCACTTTTTCTATTATCTTGAAGCTTTTCAAAATCCTTAAAAAGCTTCAAAACTTCATTTCGAAATGATAAAAAATCTACATTTTGTCAAAATACTTAAAAAACTTAAATCTTCTAAAATTTCAAATTATTTTGGAATCTCTTAAAAACTTCTAAATCTACTAAATATCTTTTAAAATGATTCGACTTTTTCCTACATTTTTTTAACCTGCAAGTAATTTTAAAAATGCCTTAAAATCTTGTAGATTCTTTTTCGATAATTTTTTTAATCTTTTGAAATGTTTTGAAATCTTTTTATATATTCTTCTAAAACTAATTTTTTTAAATGAATATTTTTTTTAATTTTCCGAGGAATCCAAAGAACATTTTTTTATCCTTTTAAAACGTTTCAATATTCAAAATTTTGTTTAAAATTTTTTAAATATCGTTTCAAGTTTTAAATTATGTTTAAATCTTTTCAAAACAATCTCTCTAATTTACTCAAATTTTTTCTAAAATTTTGTAAACTTGAAAAAGTTCGAAATTCTGCTATAAAATATTCTAAATTTGAGGAAATCTTTTAAAAAATGTTGACATGTTTTGAATCGTTTTTTAATTTTCTTTCAGAATTTGTTTGTCAAAATAAATAAACTATTTGAAATTTTTCCAAGAATCTCAAGACAATTTTTTTTAATTTCTTGAAACCTTTGAAAATTTTTAAACATATTTTTTTCAAAATCTTCAAAAATCTACATTTTGTTTGAAATTCTTAAAAATCTTTTCAAATTTCAAATTACTTTGGAATCTGTTCAGATCTTCCAAATCCCTGTTGAAGTAATTTAAATTAATTCAAATACTTTTCACACTGAAACTGTTTTAAATTATTGTGCGAATGCGCTCTAGTCACAAAAATATTTAAAAAGTTAATAATAAAAATTGTAGCAAAAAACAGTTGTAGCGAAATATTTACATTTTTTTTTTCTTCAGATTTTAACTTTTTTGAATTGCCGCAATTGCTACAGACAGTCCTAAAAGTAATACTCTCTAAATTTGAATCAATGAGAAATGGGTCACTGAATTTAATCAGTAAAGAATTTCAGTGAGTCACAATGCTTGATTGATTCTTACTGATTAGAGGTTACTGAATCAAACAGTTAGAAATGGGTCACTGATTTAAATCAGTAAGGATTTTCACAGAAAATCAATGACATCTTACTACTGATTGAAATGTAGAGAGCGTATCTTTGATAGTATTTGGTAAAATATAACAATTTAAATGTTCTCTTTAAATTTGAATTAGTAAAATATAACTGATTGTCAGTTAAATTCTAGTAATTGCTGTAGCTAGAATAGAGTTACTGACAATTATTAGAATTGTATTGATTGGATTAGTAAAACGAAAATTACTAATTGAATAAGTTATATGTATATACCTGCAGTAATAGAACTGATTGGTCAGTTATAGTTGTATTGAAGAAATCAGTTAATTTTAAGAGGTTATCTTCCAAATATATTTGCGCACCATTTTTAAATGTGAAATTGTTTAAAGTTGAAAATTTGTTCACACATGTAATAATTTCTTATTTATTTATTAAAATGAAAATTTCAAAATACACTTTAATATTATAAATAATATTGGAATATAAACAAAAGCTTCATTCAAAAATTGTTCATCGATTTTATTCTAAGTCTATAATTGATTCACTGCAGTTTTGGTATAACTGATTAACTTCAGTTACGGTATCTTTAATGTTAAAATTAGTAAACTTCTGAAAATAACTGATTCATCAATTAAAATTAAGTGTACTGAATGAATCAGTAAAATTTCTACTAATTAAATTTTAGAGAGAAATTTAGAGAGTTTATAAGCAAATACGATAAGTAAATTCAAAGACCTGTCAGCTTCACGTTGAATAAAATTGTTCTTCTTAAGCACAGGATGCATTCTATGCTGAATATATGAAGAAAAGTGTGGGCAGTGAATTTCATTTGATTCGATGCACTTCGCGTAAATGCCGTTTTTACACCCGCAGGTGGGCGACAGAGCGTGCACATCACATTGCGATAAATTACGAATTACTTGCAAAAATATAAGACTCTATTTTCCAGAAATTGATTTATACACAAATACATGCCAATACAAATATAAATCGATCGGATATTGCCACGGAGTTGAAGTTTTAATGACCGCGGCAATGTTGCAACTTTTGTGTATAGATAGATTATACTGATTTTCTAATTATATGAAAGTCAGTGTTAAAAATATCGTCCTTGGATGCCTACTCTGTTGCTAAAATATTCAGGTAACGCCTTCGAGATTGATTAAATTACCTATTCGATTAAAGTGCCGGACATTCCACTCATTCCGTTAATAATTAGATCGCTTTCGCGATCTATTATAATGTTAGTATTAGCTTCTATCAGAGCCGTAACTAGCTTCGAAAAAAAGTTCTTTCCAGGATATTTTCAGCTTTTATTTTATTTGTTCAGAAATCGCATAATTGTACAGTTAATCCAATTTTATAGCGTAGCCGTTGATAATATGTTTACAACAGTTAATACCTTTTTTATGCACTATAAGATTCTGAACAATTTTTAAAATAACCATATTCGACCTACAATCATCCGTTCTCGAGTTATTTTGAAAAACATGTTATTGTTTAACACTTTTCAATATGGCGGTCGTTGCCGTACACATATGGTTGGGGACTTTTTACAGTATCTTTATAAAGCCATCCCCAAAGTATATGTGAAAAAAATTCTACTTTTCCGGATTTTTTTTTAAATCCTTAATTGACTGGACTATGTTGAGATTCTGTAACAATTTCTGGAAAAGTCGTAAATTTTTGTATGTCTCTTAAGATCCGTAGAATTACCCTGAAGTCTGATCATTTCTTTTAAAACCCGTTGGATCCATTGTAGTCTAGGAGCCAGGGGGGGTGTCGTGGCGGATAGGGGTAACGGGCTCCACCCAAGTGCTTTTTATGTATTTTGACCCGCTGAACACGAATTTCGAGGGTGGCTTGTCTAAAAATCAACGGTTGATTAGTTATTAACAAATTAATTATTTAAATGGCCATAAAAAGTTTATTTACATTCTTAGAAATTTTTTGAAACATGCCATGCATTCCTTACCTCACGATGAACAAGTAGAATTTTTCGGATTAAAAAAATATTGTATAGAACCCGAGATATCGCGATTTAACTAACAAAGCAGCGTAAGCGGCGCGAGCGAAGCGCGACCCTGAACCCGCGCGCCAAGCGGACAATGTAGCGGTCAAATTAAAATCAGGATATCTCGACTTCCATCAAACATTTTTCAAATCTGAAAGAACCTACGTGTTCTGCAAGAGATAAGGAATGTATGGCCGTTTATAGAATGTTGTTAAGTCTAATAATAAACTATTTATAGCGGTTTAAACAATTAAATTGTTAATAACTAATTAACCGTTGATTTTTAGACAAGCCACCCTCGAAATTCGTGTTCATCGGGTCAAAATACATAAAAAGCACTTGGGTGGAGCACGTTACCCCTATCGGCCACGACACCCCCCCCCCTGGCTCCTAGACTATTGTGACAAAAGGATGTTTCTTGAAGTAAATGGAATTTCCTCTTTTTAAGGTTGACCGGATTTTCATTTATCTCAACAGGAATCCATTTGCAGCAAAAATTTTCCTTATGCAACTAACTTCACCTACTCTTGCAGCCAAATAATTATGTTTGTATAAAAAATATATTCACTTCTTTCAAAACAAAACAGGCAAGAAGACCATGCTTTTGATTCAATACAACTTTTTCTCTGAGTGTCTGGTGTACTTAAAAATAAAAAAATTGATTCTGTTAGATACAAAATTCTGAAATAAGAAAATTTGCTGTCATACCAATTTCGATTCCTGGGTCTTGTAGATTTTTTTTCTAGTGTATTTCTATGTTTAAAAAACCCACACATGCTCATAAACATGTTTCATCTACATGTCATGAAGATATGTTCACAAAATACTAAAATCAAAATTTAAAAAATTGGCTTATTGCCAATTTCAATTCCTGGGTCTTGGGGATTTTTTTTCTAATGCATTTTTGTCACTAAAAAGTTTTCATGTAGCTCAAATAATTCTCCTCCTATTTGCTAACGCGTTAAACAAAATTTCCGAAAACAATGGTAAATTAAATAGGAATTATCTCTCAGAGAATGATATATTGAAATCTGAAAAAATTGAAAAGACTTTTTTGACCTCCAGGTATGTAAAAAAAAATGTAATTCAATAAAATTTAAAAACTCTGCAAGAAAGAAATTTTTGAAACCTTTTTTTCGAGCGCGGTTAACCAAGCTGCATGTCGATCGATTCCAAATTAATTATACTTTTTTAGGACCCCAATACGTATTTGAGCACGTTGGCGCCAGTCCGTCGCCGCACAGTGAGGAAAAAATTCCTTTTTTGGTTCACAATAACGTACAGCCTACAAATATCGACCGATATGGACAAAATTTTTTTTTTAAAAAAAGCTGATAAGAGTTTTAAGAGAGTTGTCGAGCCTAATTTTTAAATTAGACATTCAATTTTTTATAAATAAACAAATACGACCAAAAAAAGTGAAATTAATTAAAGATTTTCCAATATTATATAATAAACCAAAAAAATTGTTATAAACAAATTATTTGTTGAAAGAATGTTTTCTAGGATTTTCCACAATGTTACGTTTTTTTAAGTTATATTGAAAGACCTTTGGATAAAAACAATATAAAGATGAAGGAATTTTTTCTTCAGATTATCATTGTTAATATTATAAAGAAATTTAATTAAAAAATGCATTATTCAAGCATTTTTCGACAGAAAAATTCGTTTCTTTCTATGTATTTTTTTTAAATTAGGAACTTCATGATAATTTTAGCAAAATTCATAATTTCTTCAATAATGTCATGATTTTTTAAAACAAATTTAATGAACAATGCATTATTCGGGCATTTGTTGGCAGAAAAATTCGTTTTTTTTTAATACCAGTCCTTTCAGTTAGGAACTTCATGACAATTTCAGCAACATTCATAATTAGTTGATAAATTTTATGATTTTTCAAACAAATATAATAAACAAATGCATTAATCAAGCATTTGTCGACAGAAAAATTTGTTTAAAAAATCATAATATTTATCAACTAATATGAATGTTGCTGAAAATGTCAGGAACTTCCCAACTGAAAGGACTGGCATTGAAAAAAAAAATGTTCTGCCGACAAATGCCCGACTAATGCATTTGTTTATTAAATTTGTTTGAAAAATCATGAAATTAATCAATAAATTATGTATTTTGCTAAAATTATGATAAAGTTCCTAATTTAAAAAAATGTCAAAGAAAAAAACGAATTTTTCTATCGAAAAATGCATGATTAATGAATTTGTTTATTCAATTTGTTTATAATATTAACAATAGAAATCTCAAGAAGAAATTTCTTCATCTTTATATTGTTTTTATCCAAAGTTCTTTCAACATAAGTTAAAAAAATGGAAAATTATGGAAAATCGTAGAAAACATTCTTTCAACAAATAATTTGTTTATAAAAATTTTTTTTGTTCATTATATAATATTGGAGCATCTTTAACTAATGTTAGTCTATGAAACTTAGGCGATTTCAACAACTTTCCTGTTATTGAGGAGCACCGGGACCGTCAAATAAAAAAAATTACCATTTTTTTTATTGTATTTGTTTATTTATAAAAAATTGAAAGCCTAATTTAAAAATCAGGCTCGACAAATTTCTTGACAAATCTTATCAGCTTGTTGGTCAAATTTTCTTCAATCTGAGATTTTGTAATGATTTTGAATATTTATAAAGTGATTTTTGTCTGTAATCAAATTTAAATTCATGTTCAAGCATTATGAAAATAAATGAAAGTATATTTCTCATGATCATAAACAATTAATATAAACAAATGCAGAGTTGAAGCTAGTTTTCAAAGTTTGAGGTACTTTTTTTGGAAATTTGTTTCAGTTGTTTTTTTAGTGATATTCCCGAGCAGTACATTGACATTTTATGTGAAATGCGATTTTTGTGAACAAATGACATAAACAAATTCGGTTTTTGTGCAATTTTTTTTTATTTGTTTCATTTGGTTTGAAAGTGATATTCCAGAGTAGTACATTGACATTTTATGAAAAACTTGATTGTTATAAACAAATAACATAAAGAAATTCGCTCGTTGTGCAATTTGTTAAAGTTTAATGTATTTTCTTGAAAATTTGTTTTAATTGGTTCATCAGAGATATTCCGGAATAGTAAATTGATATTTCATGAAAAATGTGATTCCTTAAAATTTTTTAAATATCATTGATATCCTGAATACCTCTTAAAATCATTTAAAAATTTCTGAAATCCTACGAAATGATTTCAAAACACTTAACAATGTTGAAATTTCATTAAATTCCTTATAATTTTTTTTTAATACCCTCAAGGCTTTAAAATCCTTTGAAATACCTTGAAATTTGTAAAATCCATTAAATCTTGTGAACTCTCTAGTAAGCTTATAAAAATCGAATGAAATCCTGTAAAAAATTGTGAAATCTATATCTTTCAAAAATAATTAAATCTTTGAAACCCCTCTGAAATTATTGAAATCCATTGAAATTCACATAAATATATTAGAAACCCTTGAATTCTGTTAAAATCCCTGAAAAACTTCCCAAATTTTTTTTAAATCCCTTAAAATCTATAGAAATTCCTTGCAATCTTATGCAATCTTTTTATTTCTTTTGAAATTCTTTGAATCCCTCGAATATTGTAAAATTCATTGAAATCTTCGAAATTTTTCAAGTTTCTGAAATCTCAAGAAATCTTTTGAAATTCTTTAAAAATTGTTTAATCTCATGAAGTTTCCGAAAATCAAGGTTGCCGTTTTAGTCAAGGAAAAAAATTCTTGATCATTTCTTGGTTCGCTAAAATTTGTCATGGTCATTGAAATTAAAAAATTTTAACTCTTAACGCAAAAGTTTCCTTTATTTAAAGTAAACAAGACTATAAACTGCAAATTAAAGCACTCAAGTTGAACTCTTTTGAATTTTAAAACTGGAAATTTGAAGCTTAAAACATTTTTAATTCGGAATTTTTTTATTCAAACGATAAATAATTTACACGTGTAAAATGGAAGCTTTTAATAATTTTCAACTGAACAATTTTAAATTAAATGTCGTTGAACTGCAAAATTTTTAATTTTTTTAAATTCAACTGTTTAAGGTCTAGCTAATGAAAAATATAAATCCACGCTATAATTTTTGATGTTATAAATTAAGGAATGAATCAATAAATTTTTAAATGTTCAAAATTATATTATTTTAAGCAATTTTACGTTAGAAACATTAAAAATTTTCTTTAAACTGAACAATTATTGAATTATAACTTAAATTTTTTTCATTTAGAGTCGTTTCAAGTTAATAATTACTCAATTATCATTTATGCATCAAAATTTATATTTTTTACTTATAATTTGAGAATTTTTAAATTGCAATAATGAAAATTGAGACATTCAAAATTTAAATTCAGCACTCTGCAATTTTAAATATTCAAGGCTTCCTTTTTCAAACAATTCAATTTTTTTTGTTTTGAATATTTTATTTATAATTCCTCATTTTAAAAGAACAGACAAATGTTGATAAATATTAAAAAAAAAAAAAATTTTTTAATTAAAGCTTTCAAATTCAATGGATTATATAAATAATAAATGATTGGATATATCTTAATTTAAATTTAAAATGGAATATTTTACATTGAAAGAATATTTGAATGCAATTTGAAATTGAATGAAAGCGTTCAATTATGAATCTAATAATTTGAAATGATTTGAAAATATTTTATAAAGTTCCTATCGGATATTGAAATTTGTTTAACTACTAAGGCTTTCGAATTGCAATAGTTTAATTTTTAACTCTAAAATGTATAAATTATTTAATTTTGAACAGTTTTAGAATCCTCTTGTAAAATGAATTATTTTTTATTTTTTAGCACCCGAACTGAAATTTATTTTTCAAAGTCATGAAATAATCTATATTCACAGTTGATGTCTTCAAAACTGCATTTTACAATTCTTTAAATTGAAAATGTAGGCTTACAAATGACGACCTAAAATGGAAAAAATGTAACGTAAAATATTTTAAAATTAAGCATCCTAAACTGAATGCTTTCATAATTAAACAAGTTAACAATTAAAGTTAACAATTAAAGTTAACAATTAAACTTTACATTGAAAGAAGTTAAAATAGAACTTATTTTGAAGTGCAGTACATCATTTGTTATGAAATTTATTATATTTCAAGTGATTAGATAGATTTCTTTTCTAAAAATTTGCAAAAATTCATTTACCGCCCTAGCGTCCACCGTAATAATCCTACAAAATTCTTTGAAACCCATTTTTTTTAATACACTATATTCTTCAAAACTTTTTGGAAATTTCTAAATCCCTTATATCTTAAAAAATTCCGTAAAACATCTTCCATTGTTTAATATCATTTAAAATTGCCTTTGAAATGTTTAAATCTTCGAAATCTTCTGTGACCCCACAAAATCCCATAAAATCGGTAGAAATGCCTATTAAACGCTTAAAATTTCATTTCCTTTATTTACTGAAGTTCTCTGGAAATAATTTGAAATTCCCTGAAATCACTTGACACCCTTTTAGAATCCCTTGAATTTTGGAAATCATGAAATTCCTTTCAATCTTGTGAAATATCCTAAAATCTTTCAAATCCCTTCAAATCGATTCAAATTTTGTAAATCCGATTAAAGTCCTTGGAGGTCTTATAAAATTACAAATCCCTTGAAATCCCTTGAAATTCTATGAATTATCTTGCCTGAGATGGCAATATTTTTGTTTGAAATAAAGAATTGCAACCATCCTACTATCGGTCCAAAAAATATAGATACCTCAATTTTGATACAGATTATGGTAAAAATCTTAGCAGAAAAAAATTCTAAAAATATGGAACAAAATTTATGTTGCAGATAAAGATTTTCCCTATACTGCTACAGATTTTTTGTAATGTATTTTCAGGGAGTAACAGCCATTCAAAGTTGATTCATCCGAAATGATCGTAAGATAATGGTACTTCTAAACCTTTCACTCGTCAGGAAATAATTGCTAATTTATAATACTATAAATTTCAAAACTCTGTATCAGTATAGGGAAAATCTTCATCTGCAACATGAGCTTTGTCCCATATTTTTAGATTTTTTTTCTGCTAAGATTTTCACTATATTCTGCACGTGGTTATAAATTATAATTTCATTATGGCTAAAGTATTTTGAACAAAGTCAGGAATCGGTGTTACTTCAAAGTGTGGAGAGATCTGAGATATGCTTTCCTGCTGAACATTTCATAAATCCACCTGGGCGACTTTCTTCTGCAATTAATATCTTCGAGGAAAAGATGTAAATTTAGTGCAAATATGCAGGAAAGTGGAATATATTTTCACTTTTTTTGTGGGGCAATTGAAGAATTTGAATGGAAATGTTTGTATCTGTTTCTATATCTCTTTTTTGTAAAAGGATTTATTTTATAATTATTAAAAGAAAGCGCAAGTAGGAGAGTACTTTTTTATATTGAATTTTGCATTAACAATAATCACACATCATTGTTTCAGGAAAAGCAGAACAGAGGGTTGTTTGCTACTACACAAACTGGTCAGTATACAGACCTGGGACTGCAAAATTTTCACCACAGAACATTAATCCGTATCTTTGCACCCACTTAATTTACGCCTTTGGTGGCTTCACCAAGGACAATACTTTGAAGCCTTTTGATAAATATCAGGATATAGAAAAAGGTAAGAAAAGAATTTTTTTACACAGTGTGCGTAAAATGCGTTTTTACACACCCATATGAGTACGTAAATATATATAATAATATAATATATATAAATAAAAAATAATTATAGGGGTGTGTAAAAACGCTTTTTTACGCATACTGTCTCAAAAAATATCGTATGCAACATGTGCGTACGATTTACCATATATAGCATAATATACTATTATTTTTATTAGACTTCCAAGTAAAAAAAAGTTGCGTTAAGATAAACCAACTGGACAAAATTACTGGAAAAGATCCATTTTTTTATTGGAAAAAAAATTGTAATAAAAAATAAAACTGTCTAATAACTATTCACTTAATAAAATTTAAAATTAGATTCTGAGATCTGAGAACAAGGAAATAAGTATTATGATCATTTTGTTGCTAAAGCTACATAAATATAATTTTCCTAAGATTCATGAGAAAATTCAAAGAGATTTTTGAAGATTTCAAATGTAACGAAAAAGAATCCAGACATTTTTAAAGACGAAATTTTTATTTCAGAGGATTTTACAAAATATTGGGAAAAATTCGAGTGAGTTAAAAAAATATTCAGAACTTTTAGAATCTTACCAGGAATTTAAAAATATTTTGTAAATTTTCGGAAATTATTTCAAGTTTTTAAATATTTTTCATCTTTTAAAAACTCATGAAAATTTTAAATAGGTATCTTAAAAATTGATTTTCAAGACAAAAAACGATAGTAAATTTTCCTAGGAATCTTAAGAATGTTTCTCGATACTCTTGAAATCTTTCAAAATTCATAAGAAGCTTCTAAATTTTTTGTTCGAAACTTTTATAAGTTTACATTTTGTTTTAAATTTTTGTATATCTTTTCAATTTTAAAATTATTTTTTAATCTCTTAAAAACTTCTAAATTTCTCTTAAACTTACTCGAATTTTTTATTTAATTTTATATTCTTGCAAAATTTAAAGCTTCTCTTTGAAATCTTTTACACTCTTTTTCGAACTTTTAGGAAAACATTTCAAATCCTTTGAAATCTTTCTAAATGTTCCTTAAAAATTAAATTTCCAAAATAAAAAATCATTTAACATTTTTCCATTAATCTTAAGAAAATTTTTTTAATTTAAAAAAAGATTATTTTTTAATCTGTTCCAAACTTTAAAACCTGCAATATATCTTTTAAAATGTATCGTGTTTTTCCTAAAATAAAAAAAAACATTCTGCGTTATATGAAAAATGGTATTAAAATCCTCTGGATTCTTATTTGACAATTTTAGTAAAGTTTCGATATCTTTTCAAATATTCTCTTAAAATGAATTTTTAAAAATGAACAATCATTCCAAATTTTCTAAGATTCTTAAGACATTTTTTTCTGATTTCTTGAAACCTTTTAAAATGCTTCAAAAGTTCCTAAAAAGCTTCTTTTTTCGAAATCTTGAAAAAAATCTACATTTTGTTTGCAATTTCTTGAAATCTTCTGAAGATTTAAATTATTTTCGAATCTTTTTTAAAATTCTAAAACAAGGAAATATCTTTTGAAATAATTCAATTTGCCTACAATTTTTTTGAATAATGCAAAAAAAGGTTTTAAAAATTCCAGATTTCTCTTTGACTTATTCTGAAATCTTAAAAACTTAAAATTATTCTTTTCAAATATAACCTAAATTTGTTACCGATACCTACTGCTTTCCCCCGATACCGACACATCGTAAATTAAGATATTCTAAGTTTTTGTCAAAATTTTTAAAAATAAAGTTCACAAATTATATAGTGTGAGAGCAAAATGTTAAGATTAGAATTATTTCCCAATATTAAAAAAATTATTCACAATTGAAGTTTTCTCTTTTATCAAAAACATTTAGAAAAATTTTAAAATAAATTTTATCATGAAATGAAATTACTTCTTCAGAAATTTTGATTCACAAAATTGATGGTGCAGAAAATTCTTCATCTTTATTAATAGATAATCAAGCTGAAAATAGACAATAAGGCATATTCACGCAGTGTAGAAAAAACATTTTAAAAGTACTGACCTATTTCAACAATACTTTTTGGGACATAAATTTTGTTGTAAGGAAGTTTAATGAAACAGGACGGATTTTTAAGTTTTTCAAACTTTAGCCCTCTTTTCAGCATAAAATCAAAGTTTTCTGATATTTTTGTTCTTATTTAGACTTTTCAAAAAAATTTTAGGAAAGATTGTACTTTAGTACTGATTTACTTCATAATTGGCACTTCATTACTCGGCAAACACCAAAAATCTTCATTTAAATTTTCAAATTCCATACTCAAGAAGAATCTCTGCTACCTATTACAATGAATAGAAATTCCGGTTGCCATTTCACCGATCATGTAAAATAACCTTTAGAAAGTATTTTCATACGTGGCTCTATAGAACTTGATAGAATATTAAAGCAATGTGAAAAAATACGGATACCTGTTCCATATGACATTTCACATTTCTACATTTACCCTCAAGGTGGTTACGCAAAGTTCACTGGTCTCAAAACATACAACAAGAATCTGAAGACACTTCTGGCTATCGGAGGCTGGAATGAAGGATCCAGCAGGTTTTCTCCTATGGTGGCTGACGCCCACAGAAGAAAAGAGTTCGTGAAAAACTGCGTCAAGTTTTTGCGACAAAATCACTTCGATGGCCTTGACCTTGACTGGGAGTATCCTGCATTCAGAGATGGAGGCAAACCTCGCGACAAAGAGAACTACGCGACTCTGGTCGAGGTACTTTCCTTTTTGATAGCCTTATTATGCCTTGAATTTCCTGTTATCTTCTCTCCAAGTACAAAACATTATTTAGCCATCCAGATTTCTCTTTTTGTCGCAATAAATATCAATATAAAATAAATTTAAACATAAATAAACGATTTACATTCTCTCTTAAAGGAACTTCGAGCACAATTTGAGAGAGAATCCTTAAAGACAGGGCGACCGAGGTTATTGTTAACTCTGGCGATGCCAGCCGGTATAGAATACATCGATAAAGGTTATGACGTTCCACGCTTGAATGAGAATCTTGACTTTATCAATTTGTTGTCATACGACTATCACTCAGCCTTCGAACCTGCAGTTAATCACCACGCTCCTCTCTATCCTCTCGAAGAAGATAATGAGTATAACTATGACACGGAATTAACGATCGTAAGTTGCTTCCCTTTCCCTGTGATACAACTATTTAGTCTCCCTATTCACATAAGATGTTTTAAAACCAAGTATTAAAAACTGTTAAGGCACCAGGATGATCATTAGTTTTCTCTAATCTTTAGGAATACACCATAAACCATCTCATAAAAGCAGGAGCCAGTTCAGACAAGATTGTACTGGGTATACCAACTTATGGCAGGTCTTATACCCTCTTCAATGAAGATTCAACTGATATTGGTTCTCCAGCTGATGGACCAGGTATCGAAGGAGATGCGACTCGAGAGAAAGGATACTTAGCCTATTATGAGGTTCATACTAAACCTGATTCAGTTTCACTTTTTTAACTACTGCTTAATCTCTAACTTAATTTTCCAATGGACAATTCTCTTTCCAGATTTGCGAAAGTGTAGAAAAAGGTGATTGGGAGGTGGTCCAGCCAAACCCAGCAGCCATGGGTCCATATGCTTTCAAAGAAAACCAGTGGGTTGGTTATGATGATGAGGATATTGTTCGAGCAAAAGCACAATACGTGAATGAGAAAAATCTTGGAGGTATCATGTTTTGGTCGATTGACAATGACGATTTCAGAGGAAAATGTCATGGTCGTCCTTATCCTTTGATCGAAGCTGCAAAAGAAGCTCTTCTTTCTGGCAATTCGTGAGTTTCATCATGTCATTTCTAATCCACTAACATAAAATACATTCAGAAAGGATGACTTAAAACTGTCCAGTTTTTTAATTTATTTTTAGAAAACATCAAGAGGTGAAAGAAAAGCCTTCTCTGAAGAAACCACCCAGGACCCAATCGAGTCAAAGCAACTCATCAGGTAGACAATACGCAACTTCTAATAGACGTTCGACTACAACTGAACATCCCACTAGAAAAAGATTAGGTTCTTCAAAACCAAAGAACAGACCTAATGCGAGAGTCGCAGAAGCTGAAGATGAGGAAGAAACTGCAGTTTCAGACGAAGAGGAGGAGGAAGAAGAAGATAATCGAAATACTCTCAAGGTCAGTGAAAAACCTGCGAGATCGAGACTTAGTAGCAAACACCGACCCAGGAGTCGATCTACTCAAAGTAGTAGTCGTAGGAATCAGAAGAATCGAGACGAGAAATCAGCTGAAGATTTGAATGGTGAAGAATCACTCAGTAACAAATTGACAACCCCAGAACCACCGACTACTCCTGATCCAGGGAGTGGTAAGCTTCTAATATATTAGTCAAAAATTCATCAAAAGTTCAAATTTCAATAAGACTTTAATCCTAATAATAATTTTCAGACTTTAAATGTGAAGACGAAGGATTCTTCTCACATCCAAGGGATTGCAAGAAGTACTTCTGGTGTCTTGATAGTGGACCTAGCGGCCTTGGAATCGTAGGTCATCAGTTTACATGTCCTTCAGGTGAGATAGAAAGTACAAATAAAAGAAGAATTTGTTCAAATCTGAAACTCATCTGGAATCAATACTTACACTTTTTTATTATTTATCAGGGTTGGTTTTCAACAAGGGAGCAGACTCTTGCGATTATCCCCGCAATGTTGTTTGTCCGAAAGTCAAATCTGGAGATGAGGCAACAACAACTAAAGCTCCAACTACAGCAGCTACTACTCGAACTACAACTCGTCGTACAACAACCGAAAAACCTGAACCTGAGGAAGAGTATGAGTATGAGGATGAAGAGGAGGAAGAAGAACCACCAAAAACAACTGCAAAGCCACTTCTCTACAAGACAATTAATAGAAGTAGACCCACGTCGACTACACCACCTTCAACAACTACAACTACATCACCAGCTAAAACATATCAAGAGGCTTCTGAAAAAACTCTAGACCTAGAAGAAGAGGAAGACCCTAGAGTGATCAAAGAACTAATTGACTTGATTAAGAAAGCAGGAGGAATCGAGCACCTTGAAAAACAACTTCTACTGCAGGGGAAACATCCTGCAGAACAAGCTGGTACAACTGTCGGAACTGGACAGGTGACTCCAGCTACCATAAGTCGTAGCTTGTACGAACGTGTCTTGAACCGTCAAACTTCGAAAGTTGGTTCTAGATTTTTTGGAACATCTTCACCAAAGCCTCTCGAAAACAAAAGTAATGAAGGAAAGGAAGGGAATAAGAGACAAAGGACTGGATACACAAATGGACCTGGGAGAGCACAGTTTGACGGTCTCGATGATCTTCCAGAAGTTAAGAGTCTTAGGAGGACGCACAAGCCTCAGTATACGACGATAGAAAGATCAAGGTATAATAGAAGAATTACAATTTTATGGATTAAAAATACTAGGTGTAACATTCTCTTCTAATAAAATTGAAATTCGTTTTCATCTAGAACATCTCCATCCGAAAGAATCGACGAGAGCGAGGATGAAGAAGAGAGTGATGACAACACAGATGTGGCTTCATCAGAAGAGAGAAGCATCAGCAATCCACCTGATGATAAATCTCTTTTGCCACGAGTAACACCTAGTTATGTCAATATTAGACGCCATCGCCCTACTACTACAAGGTATTTCATTAACTCAATCAATATTTTTTCCAATTAACTATATCAGCTAGTTTATATTGAAATGTCCTATTTTTATTTTTAGCAAAGACGATAATGATGTTAACGTAAAGGAAGAAGAGATAGTGGAAGAGAGGCCAACTCGTCGTCGTTTTCCTTTTATACCAACTAGGTAACTTCAAAAAATTAAAAACTGCAATTTACTTCCATTATCTATTAACTTAGCTAATAATTTTTTCTCTCTTATAGAACGGAGAAAAGCATTCTAGACAAAGAAGATCCAAAGCCTCAAAGGTATCGTCCTTCCAAACCAAAGTAAGCTCAAATATTTTATATTTTCCTCATTACCAAAAAGAACCTCATTACTGGTACTTTCAGAAACTCAACAATCGACGATGAAGTTGACGAAGTGCAGAGCCCAACCGAATCAGAACCATCTTCCAAGAGAACAGTCTTTCCAAACAAACACGTGGATGAACCTTCCACATCAAAATCTAGGTTCATTATCTTCCTAATCGAAAGTCGACGAATGTTCTTTTAATAAATACAATTTAACGAAACAAGACCAACTCTGATTACAGGTACACCAGCATCCAGCGTTTCAGAAGTACAACCGAAAATCCAGAGAGTAATCGTGAGGATCAAGAAGCTGTAACCAATCCCGAAGTAACAACTCAAACTCAGAACACTTCTCTCAAGGACACAACCACATCCGCACACGGAAGTTCCGAAATTCCTTACACCGTATCAATGACTTATTCACAGAGTTCATCATCATCCTCTTCTCTGCCTACGTCCCCACTAACAACCACTTCTACCACCACAGAAAACCCCACAACTCAATATACCACACTTCACGAGGAGCCCACACCCAGCACAAAAACAACTAATCCCACGAGAAGCTCATACTCCAGTGTGAAGCTCGTCGAGGATTCAGCAACGGAGATCCTCTTGACAACTTCACCCTCCACTAGCCCTCCAAGAATTTCCACGGAGTATACAACGAAAGAAACCATAGCCGCTGTTTCCCAACCCAGACCCTTCGGGTTCACGCGTGGTAGAACCAGGCCAAGCCTGACCCAGACCTCTTCACTTTTGGACTCCACGACTCCATTGTCTACTTTCACAACAGTGCCGTCGAGGTCCAAGGTGAGTACAACGTCAAAAAACTTTGCACGGTCGACGAACACATACCAAACACGAGGTCGCGCAAGGTCAAGAGCCACGACAGAATCTTCGAGTCGCGTATTTTCCGAAAGATTCAACGAAGACACTGAGGATCAGGAATTAGCGACCCAAGCTAGTAGAGCTAGGGGCAGAAGTCGAGGATCCAGTAGATATGCTCGACCGACTGCTACAGCTTCTGTTGAAGAGATTTCGTCAAATTCTATATCTAGAACTCGAATAAAAATTACAACCATTCCCCCAAATGATGCCACTCTTCAGCCATCGAGAAGAAGCAGACGTCCTACTTCAAAGTCAAATATTGAACGTGGATCCAGAAATGAGCTGGATGATAGTCCAATTATCAGGATATATCAGGAAGTTCCTCAGAGGAGTCAAACAGTTGGAAGATCTAGACGACCTTCAAAAAGTTTCGATGAAGCTGCACAAATTACAAACATTAGAGTATTCAAAGAATCAGAGAGTGCCGGACCACGTTCAAGGACACGTCAGCGTTCGAGATTTGAAGATTCGACAGCTCAGGCTTCTATAAGTGACCAAAGTGAAACGACATCAAGTTCTAGGTTAGAGGAAGAAACATTTTTCGCCCCCTCTTCGTCTTATAGTTTTGCAAAGACAACGGGATCATATTTAAAGACTACTCAGGACAAGGAAGACACGACAGGATGGACTGGATTGAACTCGATAGATCCTTATTATTCCACAGATCTTGGTGTAAATACTGTCACCTTTCCTCCAATTACCACAGAGCCTGTGAAATCTAGGAATTTTAGTAGGAAATTTACATCTACTAATGAGCTGTCACTTTCTTCAACAACAGAATCTCCAAGTCCAAGAAAAAAGCTCTTATTGATAAGAAGAAGACCTGGAACAGATACGAGTACTGAGGTAACTGAGAATGAGACACGTAATCAAAGAAGAAGAAAAATAATTCGAAAACTTCGCCCTGTAGAGGAAAGATCTACTTCCACCGAGGGATATAGAGATCAAGAACAAAGGGCACTTCGATCGAGATACTTTGCAAAATCTACAACTCCAGAGGCCAGGACAGATAAAATTCAGATTATTGTAACTACTGAGAATCCCTCAACTTTGAATGAAAATCCCTTTTATGGAAGCTATACTACTGAATCGATTCCCACGAATGCTGATGCTACTACCTTCTCTAACGAATTTAACCCAGATTCAACTGAAGCCTTTCAAACTACCTTCCTAGATCAAACAACGGAAGATGGACTCACTTACCCGATCTCAGAGGACTATCCTAAATATTACACCAAACCTACAACGGATTATGATACCTTACATACGACAACACTACCCACTACTCTCATAATTGTTCCCGAAGATTTGACAACCTTTGGCGAATTAGTTAACAATAGAACTTCATTCTTTAGAACTTCGCCTATTTCTTCAACACTTGAGACCACAACACCTATTTCCTCAAAGATAACTGAATCCCAAAACATCCGTCAAAAGTTCTCTCGGAGATTACCACAGCCAACTGGAATCACAAATGCTCGTCGTTTTCCAGTTTCCAGTACAAGCAGTATAAGTTCTACAACAGAAGTCCAGCCCGAAGCTCTTGCAAAAAGAAGAAAAAGTTTGTTCATTAGACGTCGTCCTAGTACGAGAACGCCATTTGAACTCGAAAAGAATAGTTTTGATAAAACAGAAGATTCCCGTAAAGAGGGTTCTCGTCAAGAAAATGTCCACAATGATCCGGAAGATGTTGCTCCAATTGGTTCAAAGAACGATGATGCCCTGAAGAATTCCAGTTCAATTGTTGGACCTGATGAGTTCTGGAAGACTTTCGTTACTCAGTCTCTAAACACAGAGAACCATGAGAAAGTTGGACCTGTCTATCGCAGACCTGAATACCGACCAACTTTGCGAACAATTCAAAAAACTTCAGATTCCTCCCCTCAAGAATCTGGAGATAAACTTGAAACCAATAGCCCCAGTAATAGTCCAAGATCAACATTGTCAATATACCGAAAACCGAGAGTACGATTCCAAACTAAAGAACCGACTTTTGAAGACAGTGATGGATTAAACCAGCCCAAAAATCGATTCTTCCCGAAACGACCTAGCACTACTGAACAAAGTGTCACCGAAACTTTGATTCCAGCCAAGAAGTTTGACTACGCGGCAGATGCTTACCTAAGAAAGCAGCAGTCGCAACGTCCAAGATCTAAAAACGAAGAGAATGAACTTCAAAATCTCGTTGATATATATTCAACGACACCATCATCCAAGCCTCAGATAACGAGACTAGTCACTTCAGTCGTAGAGTCTGCCACCACTGAGCGACAGAGGATTTTGATAAGGAGAAAATATTCCCAGCTGACCTCGACTACCTTCATCCCTATGCAGACCACGAGTCGTTATGAACGTCTAGAACCTACCTCATTTTCCCTAAAGTCAAACAAAGAATCCAAAGAAAAGCTTGACTCGAAAAGCGAATCATTGAGCGAGGCTTCAACAGATCCTAGTATCGAGAAATCAACTCTTCCAATCGAGAGTGCATTTCTTAAAAACGGGGGGATATTTACCACTGAATCAATTGGTGAATCTTCCACAATTCAAATCGAGTCAGTTTTCAACAACCTCATTTCCTCTAGCAGGGATATTCACAAATAATGACATCTAGTCTCTAAGAAACTTGTACCATAGTTATTGCCATGCCATCGACATCATCATCCATTACTCTCAGATAGAAACGTAGTTACATAGAAGCTAGCGACCAGACACAAGCATCACACGAGAACAATGCTTCCGCATCATCAATCATATTTCTTCCCCTAATCGACAGTGGGTGAAGAAAGGAACAAATGAGGATTAAAGAGAGGGGTACGAAATTAAAAGAAAGAATTGAGACAGAGACTGAGGAGAGACTAAAACGTACTCTCATTTTAATTTTCAGGTGACCAGTTCGGAAAGCTTTCAACTACCAACTCTGAAGCAACTTATCGACTACCAAAGTAATTCAACCGTGAATATCGAAGAGGAAAGCATCAGAGTCAACCAACCTTTTTTAAGATCCTCATTGTCTTTCCCCTTGAAAGAAAACTCGCTACGAAGATCCTTTACGAAGCAGGAGGTGGTCGAAAGCCCTATGCAAATCCTTGATGACAAAGATGACGATCCTGATAAATTACTGCTTTTGCGGGTGCCCGAGAATAAACTAAACAGGACGATCCTTCGCAAAGTTCTGAAAATAAAAATTGCCGATCCAAACGGTTTGGAAAAAAATGATAATTCAGGGTACGAAGACGGTGTTTCTGATACCAATCTTTTGACTAATGAGTTACTGATGAAACAAAGAAAAGCTTTAAATGATGTTAAAGAGATCTCGACAGCTGAAAATTCTCCTGAGCTTGAACGATCTGCATCAACATATAGAGGAAGGGCAAGCAGAAGAAGGCTCAGGGTTGATCCAAGTTTGAATACAACTAATGAAGACAGTATACCCAGTCAGAGTACATCAGTTCAAACAACTGAAACCATAAGTAGCCAGAATGCACCAGTCAAAATAAGCACCAAAGAGCACCTTCAAACTATTGAAAATGCAACTACCCAGAGTACACCAGTTCTTCAAAATACCGAAAGGAGTCTACCAGCAAATCCAAGAGCAGCTGATATCGAAAGAGCTAGGAGAAGAAGAATCCGAATTAATTCCTCCCATGTGCCTGCACCAATTCATAATAGTCAAATCTCTCATCTACGAGGAAGACCAAGCAGGAGAAGAAATAGAGTCGATATTCCAGAGTCATCTTCAACACTCAGTATTACCACTTCCAGAGGTACCACATTTCCAGGTACAACCTCAGATGTTCCTCGTGGTTTCCTCCTTACAAGGAATATAAATGATATTCTAGTGACAAGAGAGGATAAATTATCCACAGTTGGTATACAATCTACACATTCCAGCGTTATTTCCACCACTGAGAAAGTTGTGTACAGTACGAAGCCTTTTACCGATTCACCTACCACTACCGAATACTCAGAATCAAGCACAATTACGAGTTCTCCTTTAATTGAAGATACAAATCAGGAAGGAGAATCTCATTTATTTGTGACAACTACAGAGATTGTGCAAGATAATGAAGACTATAATCTGCCGAAGGAAACCACAACGGAAATATCTGAAACCACAATAGACAAATTAGAAGATGATGAAAATGATATGAATTCCTCGACGAGTGGGGAAATTTCCACTACTGAACGAGCTTCAACTTTACCACATCGTTATATAAAAAGAAAGAAGATCAGGAAGATAAGACCAGTAAGCTCTACCGAGTTTTCAGATCTCGAAAGCGACAAGTCTTCGATTGAAGATAAAAATATTCTACTGAAGAATACAATGTTAGACTTTTCGGAGGAAACAACTGACTCTTCTTTTACTAATCCTGATTCTTCTCTTACAGTTCTGGATTCTATCTCTTTTACTACTTCTGCACCTAGTTCCACAGCTCCTGAAACTTTTGATGCTATATCGTCTGTAACTTCTGATTCCATAACTTTATCTACAACATCTAATCCAGCTTCTGAATCTACATTATTCACGACAGAAGCTCCCTCAAGAGAGCAATCAACAAAGTCAGAAAATCTAACTACTGGGGAAGAGCCAAATCTTAAATCTCTAGAAGTAACAGAAGCAAGTGATTTTGCCCTTACAACTGAATATCTTTTATTAGGAACTGATGACTTCATCAAACCCAACTCAAACTTTGTGGAATTCACAACAGAAAGGTCTGATTCCTTCACAACTAAGCTTTATGTACAAGAGCAAACGAATTCTCACGACGATTTTGAAAAACTAAACTTAGAAACTAAAGAGGCTGAAATTAGAGGTAATGATATCACTACAGAAAAAGGTGACACGATGTTATCTACTTTGAGTCAATTTTCAAATACTGAGACAACTCCAATGAGCATAGATCAAAATAAAAATCAAACTGCTACCTTTCCTGCCAAATCTTCAATTACGAATACATCAATTCCTAATAATGCCAGTTCTTCAATTCAGTTAAATGATCAGATATCAACAGATTTTCCTATAAAAATTACTCAAAAAGTAGGCGATGAATTAGTTCCTACAAGTGATAGACCTACAAATGGCCGAATACGTGTTTTGAAAAGAAAGCGACAAAGGATTGATTCTAAACGTGAAGAAAAATCAATGGAAGTAGCAAAGACTGAAACGATTGAAGTGACTCTAAAAAAAGATGAAACCTCAACCACCCCTGCATCCATTAGCTCATCAAGCATTGCTTCTGAATCAGAAAAACTAACTAGGAAACGTGTTGTGGTATATAGAGGTACTAGAAGATTCTCATCGAAAACAACGCCACCGACCGTGCAAAGTTCATCAGATACCAGAGATCATCCGAATCAGATTGCATCTCGAAGAAGATCGAAAAAGGTCGTGAGGAAGAGACCCAAGCTTTCATCGGCTGAAACCCTGGAATCGGACCTTAGTACCCCGGACGATGAATCCAACAGGAAGGACAAGCACTTGTCTCTAGATCCAGAAACGAAGCCATATGAGGATGCTGATCAAGCTGGCAGTGAGGTCAATGAAAAATCAGTGAGTCAAAGAAAAACATAATATCCTCAGTCTCGCAAAGCCTCTCCCCTTCTCTAACTGCCTCTCGCCTTTAAAACTCTAAAGATTGGGCAATGGTCTTGCAAACTCAAATTCAGCTCTTGATTCAAAGCTGAGGTTTGGCTATAAATTTAAAGTGGAGGTTTGGAGCCTTTTCACCTGGAAGATGGGAATATCTAAGAAAGCTAACAACGCCTGTGGCGACGTCCAGGTCCTATAATCTTCGACGTCCATTACTTTCTGCGAAGCTAACACAATCAAAAACCGAGGAATTCCGTCACACGAAAGCTCATTTCTTCCGTAACTCTGAGTACTAATCAAAGGATGCGACGAGCAAGCGTGAAAAACCAGAAACGTGCTATTTTAGTTACACATGCCTAAGACTCTGATCGTTTTACATTAACACACTGATTCTTCGAGGGTGCATCAATTTCTACATAGCCCTCGTAGTATGCTTTTCTGTAGTTTCAAGAATCTTAACAAAGCTTTTGTGCAGAACATCTAGTCTACTTGTCATACTTCATTCTAATCTATATTGTGTCATATGGCTTCAGCTACTTAGGCACTGTCTGCACTATAAAATAATCTCTTTCATAGTTCATCATACCATCTTCATAACACTCATCAATTTATCAACAGGTCAACGTATACAGAAGTTCACCACCAACTTCAAGAAGGCCAGGATCATTATATAATCGAGAACAAAGTAGAATAAGGGGCAGAGCTAGTACCTATCATCCTCTAACTACCACACAGCCAACAGTGAGAAGATTCAGTAGTCCGAGTGCTGGACGGCAGAGTCTTTATTTTGAGGAAACTACTCTGCCGGCGAAGATAAGATTGGGTAAGCACTAAAGTTCTATCATTCTGCAGATCGCAAGGTCTAGGAACATCTTTAATGTTAATAAATATGAATTGTATTGCCGCAGCTTCTCTGGACGATGCAGCGATTCTTCTCAAACACTTATCAAGAATAGAAGACCAGAAAGCAGAGAACGATGATCAGACCAACAGGGGCCGTGAAGTAGTGTTAAAAGATCTGGAAATAACGCCTAGCACAACTGAACCCGGTACAGCATCCTCGCGAATGATCTTAATAATCATCTGAATATTCTCCTGCTATAACTCTAAATGTTCTTTCCAAGATTCACCCTTTCAAAATCTTTCTCTCACGTCTAATCGAACGTCTGATTGCTTCTCAGCCGACAATCGCCATGGCTTCATCGTTTGGTAAAAGAATGCTCGTTTTCACATTTGCCTCATCACTGTGCCTCTACTTTCTGGAAAACATCATCAAAAAACAGATTACAGACATATAACAAACCATAATAAGATGTAATTGTTTTTAATTGGTGCTTTCCAGAACTCTTAACGCCTCTGTTTCTTGTCACCAGCGTCTTCTCTTTTTCAATCTGCACGACGGTTTTCATCTGGGATAACTGAAATGCTTCATCGTTTCTATTAATAATTAATTCATCACGTAACTCTTAATAATCACGTATCGCAACTTTGCAAAGCAGACATGTAAAGTAATAAAAAAAATACATTCCACGATTAGGTTATTCATCACTCAAGATGGCATTTTGGCGAAAAATAAGTACGACAGAAACGCCAAAAACGTTGCCAACCACAGCCATCCCGGCATTTAGACGCCGCCAGGGGCAAAAGTATTACAGTGGAGTTGTTTCGCAGAACTTGCCCCAGAGGCCTAGACGTCCGGCGATTGTTGATTACGATTACTATGAAGACGAGGAAGTCAGATTTGTGGGAAAACCAAGGCTGAATGGCAAACTCTACGTTACGAGCAGAGGCAGCATCAACTGTCTCGATCAAGGCAATTTTCCTCACCCCACATCCTGCAGAAAATTCATTACTTGTGCGAGAATGGTCAACGGGCAAGTTGTTGGAACTGAATATACGTGTCCGGACAAGCTCTCCTTTGATCCAATCGGCGGTATCTGTAATTGGTCTGCTGGTCTCGGCTGCAAAGAATAATTCACAAAAGTATCTTTTAGATTAGACTGTTTCTTTGATCAATCAAAATTCTGATCCTAAATGTCTACTTTAAATTAATCTAATGTCTTATAATATACGCTGCTGGATTATCCAATATTTTTCTCTTAAAAGTGAAAGAAAGAAATTCTAGCAATTCAAATTTCGTGACAGAATTATGGCATCAGCACACTTAAACATAATCTCTGATTTGAACACAATTCTGGCGCGAGATTTAAATGGAAAATTTGTAAAAAATTTGGAAATGACTGTTGTAATGATGATTGGAGATCTAGCATATATCGCATATATCGCATATTGTCTGGTCGTGGAGAGTCGTCGTTAGTTTTTATGTATCGATAATCTAGGCATTATTAAATTAGACGAGCCCTCTTCTTGGAAAGGTCATTGTGTCAGTAAGTAACGGATCATCTAGCCATAATTAATTGTAACCGCTGAGTGGTGATATTACTGGTTAAACGATTTTTCGTTGTGTGTACATATTGTAGAGTCAGTGTAAATAAGTTAAGTTGAGAATGAAAGCGGTTACGTACAGATGGAATAATTTATCTCTATTTAATGAAAGGCGCAAGAACCAGTCGCGCATTTCGTAGCTGGAATGATAAGTTAGTTGCTATATAAGTGCAATAATAAAAAAGCGACTGTATTTGCCTTTTGATATTGTAGATTAGATTTTTACTGTCTAATAAAAAGCTTTAACATTAAATGTCTCTTTACTTTATCTAGGGTTGCTAAAAATCCCAATTTAAAAATTTCCTGCCCTTTTCCTGACCAATTTTTCATTTTTCATGACCGTTCTAAATGTTTCCTGTAGGTATAAAAATGAATTTACACCTAGGAGATCAATAATTTTCATGAAAAAAAAAATTTTCCTACATTTATTTTAAACTATTTAGTGACAACAGTTATACAGAATTTTATAAGGGATCATCTACAAATTACGTAAGACATACCTAAAATACAAGAGTTATCTACCAAAAATTATTTTACGTTTCAATCAATAACAGGTATATTAAACTGCAAAATTTGAATTTTCAAAGAATTAATTGAATCCTCAATCAAGACAGACTAATTTTCATACAAAAATTAGGAATTTTCAACAGAAGAGTTTAATTTTCATCTGTCAATAAAGATTGCCTGGAAAACAGTTGCGCTTTCAACCCGCAAAATATGCATTTTTAACCAAATGGACGAATTTTTAACCCAAAAGATAATTAATCTTTTAATAATTAATTTTTGGTATTTCAGGTATGTGTGAAAATTCGTCTTAATTTTATTATATTCATTTTAATTCGTTTTAATAATTAATTTTTGGTATTTAGGTATGTCTGAAAATTCATCTTTATTGGTAGAGAATTACTCTACCAATAAAGACGAATTTTCAATATAATACATAAATTTTCAACTAAAAAGGATACATTTTCCACAAAAAAAAGAATAATTTAATTTTTAGTCAGAAAAAAATAAACTTTCAAGAAAAAAAACGAATAAAAAAAAACGATAAAAAAACGATAAATTGTCGACAAAAAAGATGATTTTTCAATTGGAAAAGATCAATTTCCAACCAAGCATGGAATAATTAGATTTTCAATTAAAACAATAAATTTTAAAATAAAACAGAAAATAATTTTCGACAATTTTTAACGAACAAAGTAGTTCCACTTTCAACCAAATAGTTCAATTTTTAACCAAAAAAGATGAATCAATATGAATAACCTTAGGCGACTGATATTATAAATTTGATAAGAACTTTTTCGGCTTTGTCGCAAAAGTTATTTTTTTTTATAAAAAATAGATGTATTCAAATACATTTTATCCAATCCAAATAGATTTTCAAATCCAAATAGATGTATTCAAAACAGTTGAATTCTCCACCAAAACACATTAATTTTTAACCAAACGGTTGTGATTTTTTATCAAAAAGATACAATTCTACCAAAATACATGAATTTTCATTGAAAAAAAAGAATTCTCAACAAAACAGTTGAATTTTCAACCAATAACAACGAGTTTTTGAAAAAATTGTTGAATTTAAAAAAAAATTAAATTCAACTTCAATTTATCGAAAGTTCCCAACTCTGTCAGGTTTTTCCTGCCTTTCCCCGACTTTCTGGAATTTTCTGACCTGTAGAAAACCCTCATTGTTGCACATTTTCGAAATAAATAATAATACAAAATTATATTTTAGAAAAAATAATTTCTTCATCATATTAGAATTTTTTGAAATATCAAAAAATATTAGATGTTTTGGGGATTTAGTTAATGAAAAACTTGATTCAAATTGAAGAAAAAAATTCCACATACTTTTTCGTTTCGTTTACAGAAACTCAACAACTTTTAATGATTCTGATTTTGAATTTTTTCAAATTATAAATAAAAAAGTACGCCAAATGCCGTGTCACTCACCTGTCCCAAACTGCAAATTTAAAATAAAAAATTTCTGAATAATATTAGCAATATTTTTTAAATAATTGAACTTCACAGATATCACAAGCAAGACAAATTCAAAAGAGATATTTAAATCTTCGCATCATCGAGTTCTTTATTTCAAGGGATATCGTGATTTCATTTCGTGATTTAAAAAGAGAGAATAAGGCCAAGTAAATACCTGTAAATACCTTAAAATACAATGATACAAAAAATGCATGATGCTAATGTTTATCCTTTTTGATTATGGTCTGGAATCCACCTATTATCAAATTATAATACGTGACTATAAATAATAATAATAATAATAGCGAAAAATAGCGACGCGAAAAAATATAAAAAATACCCTGTTTGGAAAAATTAAAATAAGAGTAAATTATAGTTCAGGAAAATTAAAATTATGACAAATTGTATCATGTATCTTTCCGAAGACATTTTTTGTGAAAGACAACTAATTAAACGAACTTAAAGATTCATTCGGGTAGACCCGGCGACTCATGATTTTCAATAAACTTTACTTTCTGTGATGATAAATCGACATTATTAACTCGGACCGAACCATATTCAAATTTAATATACTATAAGTTTTCACTTATTAAAACCATGTTTCTGTTTTTTTCTTAATTGATACCTTTATTTGCACAATAATAAATACAATAGTACTGAAGCTATGCAAGTTCATATTATCTATTCATACTTTATAGCAATATTCACTCAATTTACAAACATCATTCATTCATTCGAATAGAACTGTTTTACAATAACAGTACATCATTATCATCTTCATCGTCGACTTCCCTTGTTATTAAACAAAATGCACCATTATTTTTGCCGTATTTTCTTTTAATCGTTATTTTAATATGATTCTAACTTTTCAAGACTACAAGGTGTGAATCTAAAAGTGTAATCAAACCTATGCTTTACATTTGTACCCTTTACATAATTAGTAAATGATATATATTTTTCTTTATTTATTGGCAATAACATTTTAAACTTTTTAAATTATGAAAAACTACATGAATCACATGCTAGTCTTTGTTAGTTAGTGATTTTACTTGTTAATTGATTAACTTAAGTAATTATTTTCAAATTTTCAAATCATTTAAGTTATAATTAATATTACAAGAATAATGACTAGTGTCGGAATATTTTCCTGTAAAATGATTTTTATCTCGATGTTCAACATCATTTTTTAAAGGGTTTTCACAAATGTGACAATTTTTTGTTGTTTGAAATCCTTTCTGTTGTTTTGAAGACAATGTTTTCATTGATATAATATTATTTAAATACGAATCTACATTCACAGATAAGTGTTTTAATTCAGTCATGAACCAATTAGTGCAATCTTTTTCTCGATAACTTTCACATCAGAAAGTGAGTAATGAGAATTAAATCTAATATAAAACGCTCAATATTATTTAGACGAATTTTAACATAATCATCTAAATATTTTTCGGTATTTTAAAATATAAGGTAAATGACTGGTTTGTCTGATTTATGCTGACTTAAATATAATTAAACTATTACTTCTTTCTTACTATTTTCATCATATTCTATACCATAAACATTTTTACTTCAATTATTTAATTGTTCACATTTAGGAATGTCATGTAAAGTAATTGAAAATTTCATTCCATATTATTTTAATTTTATACTATTAAAATGAGGCTACGAACTTTTTAGATTTAAGTTCATTTTTTTCGGGGTAAAGCGCTGCTGAAAATGGTGCATATTTATTAATATTAACATTTAAATTTATAATTTTTCTTAATTTCCAACCAAATGCTTTTTGTTGCAAATCTTCAGTATTCACTAAAATTTTCTCGGTTACATTAAATTCAAACCATTTATCAAAATCTGTCGACTCAAATATCTCCACATCCTCTATTATAGCATTAAATGTTGCTACTAAAATAACATTGACTTTTAAACTTTGCATATTTTTAAGAGTAATATTTATTCATGAAATAATAATTTCTTTCGCATCATCTAAAAAACTATTTAAATCCTTGTTTTAAATTTATTACTAGCCCTGTTCTGATTCGACTTTTAAAAGCAGTCTCTAACTCTACCAACCTGATGATTTCGTCATCTACAGCGTCACTGACATAGGTTCCTCTTTTTGCAACTTCTCAAATTTTAGACCTCTTGATTTTACAAGACCAATTATTAAAATTCTCTTATCTCCTACTGACTCCTTTCTTTTTCTCAAAATTTGATTTAATAGTGTAATATCATGAGTGCCTCTTCGAATATAAATGTCAATTTCTTCTACCGTAGATTTCTTTTTTTAGTGTGTTGTATGCCTCCTCGATTATTTTTATAAGTTTTTTATATTTCTTGAAATTCATTTTCTAAATAATAAATTGGAATGTTCACTGAATAATGTTTAAATTTGACAATTCCAAAACCAAAAACGAGGTTAATTTGCACTACATATTTCAGTCAATTTCAGTGAAAATTGGACATATGATGTTTCGAAACCTCTACCGGGTTTTTCATCAGATTAGTTGATAATCTGAAAAATATGTAATCTTAACATAAAAAGTATAGAAAGAAAATTTAAAAAAAACCATTAAATTAGCTAATTGCTCACCATTGATGTTAGAGTAAAGTAGATAGCAAAAGGTCAACATGTGACAAAAACATAATATTGTGAGTGCTCGTATAATAATTGTATAAGAATCCAAAAAATTCACGAAGTTGAAGATCCAAAAAATTCCTGTTTATGTGTTTTTGGAGTAGCCTGCCTGTAAAAAAAGATAAAGTAATATTACTGCGTTGATAGTTGGAAAAATATCCGGCCACCTGTAATGCAGTACACCTAAAAATTTTCACGTATTTTGATGATCGGTTTGCAATATCCAATACCACAAATTTAATTTATAGAAAAAGTGCGATATGATATTTTAAAGAAATTTCCAACCGAAAAGATGAATTAGTCAACAAGAAGATTAAATGTTCGCCCACAAAATTCGAATTTTCATTAAAAGACAGGAATTTTCAACCGAATATTTGAATTTTTAACATAGGAAGATAAATTATGAACCAAACATGTGCGAGTTAAGTTTTCAGTTAAAGCAATTAATTTTCATCTAGAAAACATAATTTTCAAGAAAATAATTAAATTTTGAACAGAAGAAAGGTTTTTCAACTAAAATGATGAATCATCAATCAAATAAATGCATTTTTAACAAAGTAGTTCCACTTCCAAGTAAGTAATTGAATTTTCTACCAAAAAAGATGAATTTCAAACGAAAAACGTGATATTTTATATTTTAACCAAAAAGGATTTTAATTTCATACCAAAAATAGATGAATTCAACCAAAAAATATGAATTTTCTACAAAATGGTTTGAATCCTCAAGTAAAACAGATTAATTTTTAACCAAATAGTTGCGATTTTTAACCATAACGATAAAATTAATTTCAACTTTAATTTATCGAAAATTCCCTAACCCGTCAGGTTAGTCTGGTTAGTTAGGTTATCTGACCTGTAGCAACTCTGTAATTTAAAAAAAGTATATGTTTTTTTCACTCTAGAATGTTTTTGTAAAAATACATGTATTAATTATGATATATATTTGTTTAAACAATAAGTGCTTTAAATTCTCTTTAATGAGCATATTCTCGAGAGCATTTGCTCAACATAAATTCTTGGGCATTTAAGAACTCTACTTACGTTATAAATAATCAAGACAGGCTTAACATAATTTGTTTTTGCCATTCATACATCTTTTTTGCTACACCATTAAATAAATCATGAAAGTCACACAAAATTTTAATTATAAAAGTATATTTAGTATTGTATTCTTCACAATTTTACTGTGTTTGCTATTATAATATTATACAAAAAATACATTCAATGATCAAAATTATAGTTAAACTGGCAACACTTTCTGCGAACAACATTTTTAATAGTAATTAATACGAATCATTATAATTGTTAATTTTTAATTACAATAATTATAATTGATTTATGTATCATAATTAATCATTGTATTTGTAATTAATAATTATTGAGATATTTAGTATTATATTCTTCATATTTTTTACTATGTTTGCTTTCACAATAATTATACAATAATTATAATGATAATTACAATAATTGTAAATTATCGATTAATTATTTCGTTTATAATTAATAAGTATTAATTATTTTGTTTGTTATTATTAATTAATAAATAATTATTTTACTTGTGATTATTAATTATTTATTAGAATTTGTAATAATGTAAATAATAAAACCATTACTTTAGCCGACTGTGCACAACCAGTACAAATTATTAATAATGATTTATGTAATAAAAGGCACAATACAAGAAATTTTGTTATCTCTCTTCGTTCTTTTCAAAATCGATAGTGTGAATAGTATGGGATTACAATTCTTCAAATATGTTGCAAAGAAGCACTTCAAATTTTTTAATAGCACGCTTTTTTTACATTTTATACTCTTTGTAAATATACGACATACTCGTATGTTCCTGATTTTTATTATAGCTTTATACAATTATTTATTTATTATTTCTGTTTTCGAGTTTTTTCTGCAATTAACACATGCAGCGTTGAACCTGCTTTAAACTTCCCGCTTGACGTCCTTTTAAAAATGGAGGTCGCTGTTCGAATTTCTACGGGCCATTTGATTGGTTCACTTTTTTTTAATTGCGCGTGGCGAGACCATAGCTTCTTGGATCATGTAATAATAGCATTTCCATGTTTTATCACACTGATACAGGACCTTTGATCTACGTTTATAATATCTTTGTCCCTGTACAGGAAGGAAAATTGCGTATGCGTTTTCAGTAGAAATTCCACTTGCAAATTTTTTACGTACAACAATAAAGTTAAATTTTATGAAATGCGACAAGGTAAATTAAAACCGATTGACCTTTTTAGTTTTACTTTTTTTTACAGTGTGTTAATATACAGAAAAGGTTATAACAAATAAATAATCAGTTAGTTATATATTTATAGGTTATGATTATTTCAAAGTGAAATTGATAAGTAACAAAAAATAAGACACTTTACCTGAGGCTAAATTTGAATTGTGAAGTCGTAGCATAGTAAATTTCCTGAGAATTTTTTTTACAAAAACGCTATAGGCTTCGATAACAGTAATAACATTTAAATTTTCGATAGGAAAAATATCTAGTCGTAGCAAACGTGACAAACCACTCCGCCTGACTACCTCCAATTTAGTTGCACGACACGAGCAAAATATCTTTGACACGGGTCACACGAGCAGTCGAGCTCGAGCAGTGACAAGCAGGGGCGTGCAGATTATGGTGCTTTCACACCTCTGTCTGCCTGCCTGGGGCAGGCAGGCAGCTGCCCGAGACCGTTCACACCTCGGGTTTTCCGGCTTGTTCGAGCTGCGGAAAATCTCCAGCTCGCGCGGGAAGTTTAAATGTAGTATAATATCAATAAAAATTAATACAATGAGTAACATTTTAGAGTGTGATTCAAGTGTGACATCGGACCGTATCATGTC
>CAKNYM010052214.1:117199-149331 GCA_932195095.1 Andricus curvator | reverse complement strand
CACCGTCAACACATTGTACATTTTCAACTCAGAGTTCCAGGGGGCTGCTTCGTACACTTATTAAAGTACACTCACCAATATGTATAATACAACTTTATAATACACGAAAATATTTATCCTTGCCGGATGGCCACGTTATATTCACTTTCAAACTTGTATTTTCGATACAAACTCCACTCCAATTTACACAAACTTGATCTTAACACGTTGCACTTGCACAAACGGATAGCGTCAGCAGTGTCCGCTTCTTCCATGTCATTTGAATATTGAGAATTTTCGCAGGTATTGACATTGATTTACAATATAGCCATAATTAGTATTACGAAATATTATTAATAATAATATTACGAAATATCTCAATTCTTACAAATAAATTCTTTGAAAATTTATTAACATATCTTGAGTGTCTTTAAAATCCCTTAAAACCATTGAAATCGTCGAAAATCATATATCTCTTGGAAGCTTTTAGAATATCCTAATACATTACAGGTCCTATAAAATCGTTCGATATCTTCCGAAATTCTTCAAAGCCCCATGAAAATTTGCTTAAATCCCTTAAAATCATTCAAATCCTTGGAAATTTTTTGAAATCCTCTGAAACTTTTTAAAGCTCTTAAAAATTCCTTGGAATGTTTTAAAATATTCTAAAATATGTCAACTCCTGTGAATTCCTATTAAATTACTTAAACCAATTGAAAATTTTTGAAATCTTCTAAAATACCCTAAAGCTTTTGACAATTCCTTTGAATCTTTTTAAATACTCTAAAATATTTTAAATCCTTTGAAATCCCTTGAAAGTTTTAAAAGTTTTTTAAAATTCCTTGGAATTTTTTAAAATACTCTAAAATCAGGTTACAAATTATAGGAATCTTTTAAAATACCCTAAGATGTTTCAAGCAAATTCAGGAATGGGGATAGACCTGAACTCAATAGTGTTTAGCCCATGTATTACCTTATTGAAAGAAAAGCGACTAAAGTAATCTTTTTATTTAAAAAGTGAATATAGTGACCAAAGAGAAAAAGTGAATAAAAGTGATGTGAAAAAAAGTGACTGAAAGTGAATGACTTTCCCCTGTTTTCCAAGTTTTCGCTGCCCTGCGTCCAGCCTGAAACTCGTCTATCGACAACCGGCTGCGCTCTAGAATTTTGGTTTTCTGCACTTTTCCACTCCTCTGACCAAATGTTCAAAATGCGAGCGCTTCTAATAAAAATGCAGCTGGTAGGGGATTGTTGAATGGTTAATGTCTGTCGGCCTTCTGTAGAAGATTGGGATTTAGATATGTAAAAATCTACACAGGTATACATGGATAGAATAAATAAAATAATAATTTGAGATCTGCGATAGGTATTAAAAACACCGACGAAATGTACGTCTAAGTAAATTTATTGTTATATCATTTATCGATAAAATTACACGAAGAAACGAACATTAGGTTTCGAATGTTTTATGAAAACAAGATTGAAAGGGTCATTCACGAGTGACCATTTTCGGTTCATAGTGAACGAAAAGTGTAAAGCGCAAATAACACGTAGTCAGTTACAACTGGACATTGGTAATCATCCTCGAGATTTTCTCGCGTATAATCTCAATGCTATTTCATCATGTTACTGATGTAATTTACGAATTCACAATACACACCGCAGGTAATACCCTTTCCTTACGCACTAATCAAAATAATTTATGTACTATTGCGATAATATCTCTAAAGCTGGCTTATATGTAGCTACAGCTAATAATTATAACAGGGATGGTTTAGATACTATCAGTCAACTAAGGACGTCTCCTTTCAGAAAATTATTAAAATTTCACAAGTAAACCTTGTAACCTCCTCAATGTTTCCAAGATGTAATGTATCTTCAAGATACTTCCGGGCGATGCCCACTTGATCACCGTCTACCTGTTTGCTCTACCCCCACTACCAAACTTCCCCTCGCGCAGCTGACGCATCACCGCTGACCTTCAGCTGCGTGAGTGGAAGTTGGGTAGTAGGGGTACAGCAAGCAGGTAGTCGGCGATCAAATGGGCTCTGCCCATTCTTCCACAGCCTTAGCTTTTTTCTTATAGCAAACTGCGTCCTCGAAACGAACAATAACGCACAGAAAAAATCTAAAATACTTTTCTCTTTTGTACTTATAGTAGGAAAAAAATCTGCTAACCGCTTCGAAATTAAATATAAAAATAAGACACTTGTATGTCGTAAAAGAGAAACTAAAGAGAATAATCAACTTCGTGAAACAAAATAGACAAGGGTAAATCGCAGATTTTGATCAATAGTTTGATTATTATTAAATATAATTCTTAATTACTTGAGACCCATCCCTTTGTAACCATTTGACATTCTTAATCATCACTATTTTGTGCAACGTGTCGCTTGTGGCTGACTTCTGCTTCTGGAGTGTGTTCGCGTTTTCTTCCTGCTGGGGAAGTGGAGGGGGAAGATTTATTATTGGTTTGGTCTTCGGGCCTGAAAATGAAAAAAGCAGATCTTATTAACTTCGAAATAATCTCAGCTTTAAACAGAGGATACGGACTGTCGTTTAGAATTCTTTTCTAGTTATCATAATGTAGTAGAAAACTAAAAGTTAAGCGTTGAGAATTATTAACTTTTTAAAAGTTTTAGTTTTAAATGTTTTAACAGGGTGGCCAAAAAACTTCATTTTCAAAATTCCCTAACTTTCCCTGACTTGTCCCTGACTATTTTTTAATTTTTCCGGACCATTATTATTCATATATAATTATTTTATTTTATTATTTTATTATTTATTTATTTTATTTTATTTTTATATTTATAATTATTATTATATATAAATGGAATAAAACAATTTTAAATTTAACAAAATTGACCTAATTAAACAGAAAAAGTGGGCAAAACAGACGAACATCTGACCCAAAAAGTGAATAATGGGCATTAATAATGTGACTAATGTTTTTTGAATTTAAAATAATTCAAAAGAATTCAATCAAGTCTATAAGACGTCCAAGTGAATTTTAACGAATTCAGGATAAATTCACACAACTCATAAATAATTGAAATGAAGTTCCAAATAATTCAAGTGAATTGTAAAAAAAATTAAAAAATGCACTGCATTCCACTAAAATTGGAGTGAATTTAGAGGAATTTAAGGGAAATTAGAAGAAATCGATGAAATTCGTATAAATTCATGGTGAATTGAAAAAAAAATCGAAGGACTTGAATGAAATACCTAAGAATTCAAGGTGAGTTTAAAAGGCTTCTGGAAGAATTAAACAAAAGCGAAAAAAAATCAATTGAACTGAGTAAAATTGACTGAATTTAGAAGATTTCAAATGAATTCAATGGAATTCCAAAGATTCAAAAGAATTCGCGATAAATTTATTTTATCAATTAAAAATTCATTGAAATCTTTTTAAATTCCCTAACATTTTTCAAATCCTTTGAAATCCCTTGACATTTTTTAAAGCTCTTGAAAATTCCTTGGAATTATTTAAAATATCCTAAATTCTTTGAAATCTTTGAAAATGCCATGAAATATTTAAAAATCTATGAAAATTAAAATATTATAAAATCCCTTGAAATTACACAAAATACGATATTTCCTGAAATACTGGAAAATAAATTAAAATATTTTGAAAGTTTTTGAAATCCCTTAAAATCATTTAAATCCGTGGAAATCCCTTGAGATTTCTTGAAGCTCTTGAAAATTCCTTCAAAATTTTTAAATTACCCTAACATCTTTAAACCCCCTACAATATAATGAGATCAATTGAAGATTCTTTGAAATCTTTGAAGAAAAAAAAACCTAAAAGCTTTTAAATTCTTCAAAATCTTTGGAAATACCTTCAAATATTTGAATCTTTTTAAATATTTTAAAACCTTATAGAGCATGTAAAATCCATCTATATATTCAAAAATTCTCTTGAAAATTCATGTTAATTCTTCAAAACCCCAAACAAATTTTGTTAATTTCTTGAAATCATTGAAATCCTTGAAAATCTTTTGAAATTTTGTTAATCTCATGAAAATACATTCGATTTTTTTTAATCGCCCTAAAATATTTCAAACCTGATGAAGTTCCTTCAAATTATTGAAATCAGTAAAAAAATTCCTTGGAATCTTTTAAAATTCCCTAAAAATTTTCAAAACCTTTAAAATTTTGTAAATAACCCTGGAATATTTCACATCCCTTGAAATCACTTGAAAATTTTTAAAGCCTTTGGAAATTCCTCAGATGTTTCACAAATACACTAAAATCTTTTGAAATCCCTTCAAATTATCAAATATTCTTTGGAATCTTTCAAAATGCCGGAAAATATTTCAAATATTTTGAAAACCTTCTAAAACTTTAAAAATACCCAAAAAATTTTAAAATCCTTAAAAATCACTTTAGATTATTGAAATATATTTAAAATTCCTTGGAATCTTTAAAAATAAATTAAAATATTTGAAATCTTTTAAAGCTCTTGAGAATTCCTTGTAATTTTTAAAAATGCCCCAAAATCTTTCAAATTCTTTAAATCCCATCAAATTATTGAAATCAACAGAAAATTCCTTGGAATCTTTCAAAATACCCTAAAATCATTGAAATTCTATAAAATCTTTATTCTTCACAGTAACTGAAAGTGCTTCTTACAGAAATTCCCTGACTTTTGCCATTTTTTTTCCAAAATACCTGACTTTTCCTGACCAAAAAAGTTCCCTGAATTCTAGGTTTTCCCTGATCTACGGCCACCCAATTTAAGAAGAGAAATTTAATTTAAAGGATAGAATTTTTTAATGTGTAAAAAATAAAGGAAGCTTGAAGGAACTAGAATTTTAATTACAAAGTCCACTTCCGGTAGATACGATACTTTTGAACTAAAATTGTCCAGACCTTGCAACCGGAACAAGACATTTTACAAACATGATTAAAAATTCTAGTAATTTAAGTTTCCTCTGATGAAGTTTATAACGGTGACTTTCTTTTTTAATCATCAGGCTGGAACAATTAGAAAATAATCAAAGTTTTAAATTCCTCCTAAACATATTTAAATTATTATCTAATTTCTATCTAGATAAACTAAAAAATGACTAAATAAGTATAATCAAAAATTTTAAGTTTCATTCGAAACTTCTTTCCTAAAAATGTATTCCATGATGAAAATCATAGTGACAATGTTAACTAATAAGGCACAAAAAAGAATCAACGTTATAGAATATGAAAACAGAATATAGAGCACAGAGAAAATCTTAAGACATGTACAATAGGGTGGTACAAAAATACATCGGAAATTTTTTTTTCTCCAACTTTCATGCATATCCCTCCCCCTCAAAATTATATTTAGAGGTCTGTTTCCCATAAGAAAAGAAACAAGTGTTTTTGTACATTTGATTCAGAATCGTTAATATTAAGTGTCCCAAAAAAAAACTCATAAGTAAAACATTGGGGTTTGCGAGTTTTTAGCGCTACTTTTTTTTTGCTGTTTCTATTCGTACAAATTGTCTGACATAAAATATCACTTTCTACTAACAATTGGATGTTGAGATAAATTATTAAACAATTTATTCTTGTTTATAGCAATTTTCGCGATAATCAATTAAATTTAACAAAAATTAATATTTAAACAAAGTGTTATAATTTATAACAATATTTATATATATAAGTATTGTAATAATAAAATATATACTATAATATAATATATAATATAATATATAATAATATAATAATATATATATATATATATAATATAATATATAATATAATATATAATATAATATAATAATATACTATAATATAATATAATAATAATATATATACTCTTAGAATGATGCTAGAAAGTTGCGGTTTTTCTGAAATATTCCACTATCTGTACACTTTTAATTATAGTAAGATAATTAATTCAAATTAATAAACATGAGAGCTTAAACAATTTATTATTGTTTTAAAAATATTCTATTTGAATAATGCTAGAAAGTTGCGGTTTTTTATGAAATTATCAGCATTTAATTTTTTAGTTATGAACAAATAATAACTGAACACCAATTAAAATAATTTTTTAAATAGTATCCCATTATTTTTCGGAATAAAGTATTTGCACTTTTTGCTAATGCTTTAAAAATATTAATTTAAACAAAAAGTCTCAGTAACTATTTCAAGGAAAATTTAAATTCAATATGAGCCATATCGAAAATTTGAAGAATATTTCAAATACATGGTTCTATTTCAGAAAAATATATCCACAAAATAGAAAGAAATGGTTTGAAAAATGATTCTCTCTGATGTTTATTTATTATTAGTTCATAAATAAAATGCCAACAAAATTTAAAATCGAAGAAATTCTATTGATTTCCGCAAAATTGGAATGAATTTAGAGGAATTTACGGGAAACGAGAAGAATTCGATGAAATTAATAAAAATTCAAGGTAAATAAAAAAATATAATAAATTGAAAACAATTAAAAATATGAAATAACTTCATTGAATTCAGTAACTCTGAAATGAGCTTAGAAAAATTCAAGGGAATTCAAAAAAATTTGACGAAATGCCTAAAAATTGAAGGTGAGGTTAAAAGACTTCAGGTTCAATGAAATAAAAACTTTTCAAAATTAAAAAAAAAATCCATGGAATTAAGTAGAATTGAGTAAACTTAAAAGAATTCAAGTAAATCAAAAAAAAAATCAAGAGAATTACAAAGAATTCAGGGTAAATTAATAAGAATTCAGGGTAAATTTCAACAAATAATGTCAAATCTCTTCAAATCTTTGAAACCCTACTAATTTCTAACCAAAAAGTGACTAATTATTACAAAAAAATTCAAAAGAATTCAAATGAATTGGAAATTTTTTTTTAAATCGAAAAAATTCATTTATTTCAGTAAAATTTGAGTGAATGTAGAAGAATTTCAGGGAAACGAGAAGAATTGAATGAAATTCATAAAAAAAAAATCAAACTGAATTTAAAAAACAATGAAGTGCATTCAAAAAATTCAAAAATATGCCAAAATGCATTGAATTCAGTAAGTTTGAAATAAGTTTAGAAAAATTAAAAGGGCATTCAAAAGATTTGGATGAAATTTCTACGAATTTAAGGCGAGTTTCAAAGACTTCGAGAGGAATCAAACAAAAACTTTTAAAAATCCATTGAGTTGAGTAAAATTATGTGAATGTAGAAGAATACAAAAGAATTTAAGAGAATTCGGGATAAATTAATAAGAATTCAGTGCGAATTCCAAATGAGTTGTCAACAATATTGAAAAATCTCTTCATATCTTTGAAACTCTACAAAATCCCTCACTTCTTTTGAATAAATTCTTTAAAATCCATTAAAATATTAAAATCTCTTAAAATGATTAAAACCCTTGGAAATCTTTTGAAATTGTTTAAATCTCTTGAAAATGCCTGGGAATTTTTAAAACTACCCTAAAATGTTTCAAATTTTTATAAATCCCTTCAAACTATTGAAATAAATAAAAAAATCTGGGAATCTTTTTAAAATTCCTAAAATATTTCAAATCCTTTGATATCTTTTGAAAACTTTCTTTTGAATCTTTTAAAAAAACCTAAAATATTCCGAATCCCTTAGAATCTTCTGAAATCCCCTGAAATATTTGAAAGCTCTTTAAAATGTCAAGGAATTTGAAAAAAATACCTTAAAATATTTTTAATCATTTGATCATTTTATCAATTGGTCTTCAGGACCAATTAAATAAAAACTTTCAAAACTGAAAAAAACCATTGAATTGAGTAAAATTGAGTAAATCTTTGAAACCCTACAAAATACCTCACTGCTCGTGAATAAATTCTTAAAAATTTTCTGAAATCCAGGAAAATGTATTAAAATACATTGGAGATTTGAAATCCCTTAAAATCATTGAAACTCTCGGAAATCTTATCAATCCTGTGAAATTTTTTAAAATATCTTAAAACCCTATAGGGCCGGTAAAATCGTTCCGTATCTTTCAAAATTCTAGAAAATGCATTATCCTAAAATATTTCAAACACTTTGAGATCCCTTCGAATTAATGACATTAATTATTAATTTTTTGGTATCTTTTCAAAATCCCTAAAATATTACAAATTAAAAGCTCTTGAAATGCCTTAGAAGTTTTAAAAATACCGAAAAATCTTACAAATCCCTTCAAATTATCAAAATCTATTAAAAATTTCTCGGAATCTTTAAAAATACCCTGAAATATTTCAAAAGAATTCAAGACAATTCAGAAACAGGTACATACATGAATTGAATAGTGATTAACCCATGAGTTAATTTATTGAAAGAAAAGTGACTAATATCACCTTTTCATTGATTATTTTTTACAGTTACTTCTTACAAAAATGCCCTGATTTTTGCTTTTTTCAAAATGCCTGACTCTTTGAAGCTTTGATCTCATTATACTTTTTTTTTAAATTCCATTATGGGTTGCAAATAAGGTACCACAAGGTAAATCTTGAAAATAGGGTACTTTAGGGACCTTGACTGAATCTGGATTGGAACAAATTTGGGGGGGGGGGGGATGAGTTTTTTTTAAAATGTTAACCACCCTAATGTATAGTAATTGAATCTTTAAAATAAGTCCAAACAACTATTGTCAAATCACTTTAACAACTTCTACAAAAAATTTCATAATACTAATTTGCTGGTTCCAATTTATCTGTAATTTAATGATTACAAATGCTGATGATACATTAGCGTTTGTACAGAAAATGATTAATTGTAAGTTAATATCAAAAGTTTAAGATTTATTCTCCATTTAATCATTTTCTTCGATTGATTTTTCCTAAAGAATTGAAGCCTACATGCGTTCTATTAAAATGATGAACATGAGCAAAAAAATCATACTCCATGAAAATCATGCTACAATGAACAATGAGACATGATTGATGACTACATTTTATTTTATTAGCATGCTTGAAGTTTATGAAGCGATGACAATGCCACAGTATTTTTAATTTTAAAAAGGCAAATTTACGTCTAAATTTGCCAATAAACACATATAACAAAAAATTTCGACATCAGGCTGGGTCGAAAAAACAAAATTTCGGAAATCGAAAATGGAACTATGTGAAAAAGTAGCGTATTAGAATCCAGAAAAAATATAATTAATTTGGATTCCATCAATGAACGCCTTGGTTTTGCGCGATAACAAAATACGTTTGAAAAATTCTTCAGGGTGGATAAAAAATTTTCCATTTGAAGTAATAAAAACTGAGCTGCAAATCATTTTAAACAATTTTAAGCTATAAATATTAAAAAGTGAAAGATTACATTTTTGTTATAAACGGAACACTTCTTAAATCAGAAGTTAAATTATTTTAATTTTAAATATTTTCTTTAAAATTTAAAAATCCTTGAAAAGCTTCAAAATTTTATTTCAAAATCTTGAAACATCTACATGTTGTTTTACATGTTTTCAAATTTTAAATTATTTTTGAAATTTTTTCAGAATTTCTAAACAAACATCTTTTAAAATGATTCCAATTCTTCCTAAAAATTTTTTAAATCTTGCAAAATTAAAAATATTTCCTCAAAATCTTCCAAATTCATTTTTGACAATTTCGGAAATCTTTTTAAATATCTTTAAATACCCTATTAAAATTAATTTTTCAAAATAAAAGGTCATTTTCAATTTTCCTAGGAATCTTAAGAAAATGTTTTTAATTCTTTTGAAGCCGTTCACCATTCTTAAAAATCTTCTAAATTTTTTGTTCGAAATCTGCACAAATTTATAATTTGTTTTAAATTAGGCCGTGGGCTATTTGCACCGAAATTTCGGTACGAATAGCCGAATTTTTTCGGCATACGTTATAGACACTTCGTTTGAATTATTTGAAATCATTTCAAATTTTTAATCAATTTTGAATCCTTTCAGAACTTCTAAATATCTTTTCAACTTACTCGATTTTTGTCTAGGAATAATAATAATAATAGGTGTTCAATATTTATTATACATCAAAAATCAAGAATTTGACTTCTAAATTATTTTTTTTTTAAATAGAACAATTAAAATTGTAACGCTCAAAATTTAGTTTTTTTTTGTTTAGTTTTGAATATTTGATTGATAATTACTGATTTTAAATGAAGAATCAAATAGTTATAAATATTAAGGCCATGTGACGAGTGGGTCACGTGACCGGATTCCTACCTTACCGACATTTTTTTTATTTTTAAACTTATTTTCACACGAATAGCAATATTGAGTTAAAAATTTGGGATAATAAATAAGAAGCGCTAGGAAAGGTGGGTCTATTCCTAAATTTTTATAATTATGAAAATAGTTTTTTTGTAAATAATTTTTTGTTGCTTTTTTCATGATTATTAAAATGTAGGACCCGACCCACCTTTCTTAGTGCTTCTTATTTATTATCCCAAATTTTCAACTCGATGTGGCTATTCGTGTGAAAATAAGTTTACAAATAAAAAGTGTCGGTAAGGTAGGAATCCGGTCACGTGACCCACTCGTCACATGGCTTTAAGCAATTGTTCTTTTTCTTGATTAAAAAATGTCAAATTTTAGACTAAAACAATATTTTGAATTTAATAAAAGTCTGAAGTTTGAATATATTGTTTTGATGTTATTTAAAAATTTTAAATAGTTTATAAACTTTCAATCGGAAAAACTTTCCAATTGAATCCGGTCACGTGACCCGCTCGTGACATGGCCTTGAGCAATTGTTCTTTTTGTTGATTAAAAAATATCCAATTTTAGACTAAAACAATATTTTGAATGTAATAAAAGTCTTAAGTTTGAATATATTGTTTTGATGTTATTTAAAAAATTTAAATAGTTTATAAACTTTCAATCGGAAAAACTTTCCAATTGAAACAGTTTAATCCTTAACGTTAAAATCTGAAAAATTTTCAATTTTGAACTGATTTCGAATCGTCTTGTAAAATCTATTATTATTCACTTGTTAATCCTTAATGTACAGTTCAATTTAAAAAATCATTATAATTTATATTCACATTTGATCAACTAAAAAGGTTTTTTATCCAATTGTCGATTTCAAACGCTTCTAATTTTTAATTTTGTAAGTCTTTAAAACAGCATTTTAAAATTCTTTGAATGAATAATGTACGCTTAAAAATTAAACTCTAAAATGGAAAATTTTTAAGCGAAAGATTTTCCAATTACGCATTGTAAACTGAATGATATAATTGAAAAACATAACAAACAATTCAACTAATTATTTTAAAAACTGTTGAAATAAAACTTAAACATATTTTTTTTCTTAATATTTGTAAAATTCCCGGTCAAAAAATAAATTCTGTCATTTCCCGGTTTCATAAAATTCCCGGTTTCCCGGTCCAGCGGCCACCCTGATTATTATTTTCATAATTTTGATATTTTCGTTGATATCAATTTTTCTTACATTTCTAGAGGCCTCAGACGATTCCCTAAATGTTTACAGATTTTTATTTGCAATCGCACCAGAGATTATTAATGTTTAGTAGACCCCTGTTTAAAAAAAAAAAATTTTAACCAACAGAAATATTTTTGATACCGCGCAAAACCAAGGCGTTTATCGATCGAATCCAAATTAATTTTCAGGGTTCTCATACGCTACTTTTCAGTTCCATTTTCGATTTCCAAAATTTTTTTTCGACCCACCCGATTCCACATACATTGATAAAATGACAACTAATTTGAAAAGCACAATGTGGGTGACAAATGATTTTCCGTGACTAAATGGTAGTGGAAATATTAAAAAAATACTTTGAAAATGTCTTTGAAAAAATAGCAGGAAATAAAAAAAACAATAACAATGCAGTTGAAAGGATGCAAGGGGACAAACAAGAGTAATGTAATGTACTTACGATGCACAAGCGTCACCGTTGCGTACTATGTTCTTTTTAATAATAATTACTTGTGGTTGAACCTGAAATACATAACATGGAACATTCCAAATAATATTCCACTCTTGACAAATCAAATTTAAATTATATTTTATTGCATTCAGGGTGGCCGCAAAACTTCGTTTTTAAAATTCCCTGACTTTTCCCTAATTATTCTCTGACTAATTTCTAATTATCCCTGACCATTAGTATTTAAAGACTAAAATTCTGATAGTGTAAATTTTTTAATATAGAATCTTTTATAAATGAAATTAAACAGTTTTTCTTTTAAATTTATATATTTTGAATTTATTATTTTCAGGACTGCCACAGACTAATTTTCTTGAAAAAAATGAACCATTTAAACCGAAAACGTAACCAACACAAATAATGTGACCAATGTTCTTTTTAATTTCAAAGAACTCAAAAGAATGCGATGAAATTTGTAAGAATTCCAGGTGAATTTTAACAAATTCAGGATAAATTCATAAGATTTCAAAACAATTCAAGTTAAATCTAAAAGAATTCAAATTAATTAGAAGAAAATGAAAAAATCCAAAAATTCCATTGATTTCAGAAAAATTAGAATGAATTTAGAGGAATTTAAGGGATTCGATAAGAGAATTCGGTGAAATTCATAAAAATTCATGGTGAATATAAATAAAATTCATCAAGTTTGAAATGAGTTTAAACAAATGTAAGAGAATTCAAAAGAATTTGATGAAATTCTTAAGAATTTAAGGTGATTTTACATGACTTCAGCATCACTTGAATAAAAACCTTTTTTTTTAAAAAAAAGGTCCTGTAAAATCGTTCCATATCTTCCAAAATGTTTGGGAAATTCTTTAAAACCCCTTGAATTTTTTTTAATCCCTAAATATCGTTGAAAACCTTGGAATTTCCTTGAAACTTTTTAAAATACCCTGACATTTTTCAAATCCTTTGAAATCCGTTAAAATACTTCAATCAATTTAAAATTCCTTGGAACCTTTTAAAGTACATTGAAATATTTCAAATCCTTTAAACTCTTTCGAAATCGCTTGAAATTTTTTAAAGCTCTTGCACATTCCTTGGAATTATTAAAAATGCCCTAAAATACTTCAAATGCTGTGAAATATTTCGAAATGACTTGAAGGATTATCTTGAAAATTCCTTGGAATTTTTTTAAATACCCTAAAACCTTTTAAATTCTTTTGAAATCACTAACAATTTATTGAGATATATTAAAAATACCCTAAGATATTTCAAATCCTTTAATATCTTTCAAAATTCTTTGAAATTTCTGAAAGTCCTAGGAAATGCTTCGGAATTTTTAAAAATACCCTAAAATCTTTAAAATTCTTTAAAATTCCTTCAAATTATCGAAAAAAAACTAAAAATTCCTTTAAAATTTTTTAAAGCTCTAAAATATATCTAGGAATTTTTAAAAATACCCTAAGATATTTTGAATCCTTTAGAATCTTTTGAAATCCCTTGGATTTTTTAAAAATACAGTAAAATCTTCAAAATTCTTTTAAATGCTTTGAAATTATTGAAATCAACTAAAAATTACTTGAAAACTTTTTAAATACCGTAAAATATATCAAATTCTTTTAAGACCCGTTAAATTACTCAAATGAAATTAAAATTCGTTGTAATCATGTAAAGCACCATAAAATATTTCAAATTCTTTAAAATCTTTTGAAATCCCTTACATTTTTTTAAAAAGCTGTTGAAAATGCATTGTAATTATTAGAAATATTTCAATGCTTTGAAATCCCTTGAGACTTTTTAAAGCCTTTGAAAATTCATTGGAATTTATAAAAATACCCTAAAACCTTTCAAATACTTTGAAATCATTTAAAATTATTGAAATATATTTAAAATACCCTAAGACATTTCAAATCCTTTGAAATCCTTCGAAATTGTTTAAAAAGCTCTTGAAAATGTATTAGAATTATTAAAAATACCCTAAAATATTTGAAATGCTTTGAAATCTTTTGAAATCCCTTGCAATTTTTCAAAGCTTTAGAAAATTCCTTGGAATTTTCAGAAAAACCTTAAAATCTTTGAAATATCTTTAAAATCCCTTAAAACTATTAAAATCAACTGAAAATTCTTTGCAATATTTTAAAATACCGTAAAATCTTTTGAATTCTTTTCTAATCTTGAAAATCTTTAAAATTCTTTTTATTCTTTAAAATCTTTAAAATTCTTTTTAAACTTTAAAACCTTTGGAAATATTAAAAATCCTTTGAAACACTACGAAATCCCTCAATTCTTATTAATAAATTCTTTGAAATTTATTGACTTCTCTTGGAATCTTTTAAAACCCCTTGAGACTTTTAAGGCTCTTGAAAATGCCTTGGAAATTTTAAAAATACCCTAATATCTGTCAAATTCTTTGGAATACTTTCAAATTATTAAAATATATTAAAAATTCCTTAGAATATTTTAAAATACCCTAAAATATTTCAAACGCTTTAAAATCTTTTGAGATTTTTTAGAGCTCTAAAAAATTCCTTGGAATGTTTAAAAATACCCTAAATCTTTCAAATATCTTCACAATCCCTCAAAAAAAAACTATTGAAATCAACTGAAAATTTTTTGGAATCATTTAAAATGTCCTAAAATCTGTATTTGAAATTATTTTTAATCTTTGAAAATATTTAAAAATCTTTAAAACACTACGAAATCCCTCAATTCTTATTAATAAATTCTGTGAAAATTTATCAAAATATCTTGAGAGCTTTTAAATACTTCAAAATCATTGACATTCTCGAAAAAAGCTGTTGAAAATTCCTTGGAAGTTTTTAAAATACCCCAAAATCTTTAAAATCCTTTGAAATCCCTTCAAATTATTGAAATCTATTCAAAATTTTCATGGAATCTTTAAAAATACCCTGAAATATTTCAAAATAATTCAAGTCAATTGAAAAATAAAGTGATATTTTCATTAAAAAAAGTTACCATAGTGACTTTATCTGAAAAAGTGACTAAAAAGTAATTTGATAATAAAAAGGTGACTCTGTGACAGCCCTGATTATTCTTGACAGTTACATCTTAGAAAATTTCCCTGACTTTTGTGATTTTTTTTTCAAAATCCCTGACTTTTCCCTGATTAACAAAATTCCCGGACTTTCCCAGATTTCCAGGTTTTCCATGACCTGCGGCCACCCTGGTATTGTAATCTGAAGAATAAACCAAAATTTAATATGAATTGAAAAATATTATATTTATCTTTTTAAATAATTATTCGAGTACGATTTGATTAACAAAGTTGTTCAAAAGCAAATGATAAGCTCATTCTGCATGAGGAAATGAGTGAATTTATAATTTAACCGTTTTTTTTTCAAACCGCAATATTCTATGCAGTTTAAAAAGTTTAGAAGCATTATTACCAGCCAAAATACAAAAGTTAAACAATTTGATGAATTAATGATTTGCTGCAGAATTGGTTAATTTTCAGTGAAAGCTAGAAGAATATAAACTGAAGAAGAAAGTGAAAGACACAATGGATGATTTTTTTTAATTAATAATATTATTATCAATTATAATGTATTCTACTCTTGCTTCGTTTAGATTATTCCTGAATCTTAAGAAGAATATTTCCTGAAAATAGAAAAATTTATCCTAAAGTTCAGGGTTATTTCTTCTCTATTTTAAATATTTTTCCACGCAATAAACACTCTAAACTATATACAATAACACATAATAGAATTATAAGATTGCTAAGTATAAAATGGATTAAAAAGATAGCAAACAAAAGCTGAAATCTAAAAAGTTTAATACCTTTAAAAACACACTTTTCATTCATTCAAGAAACTGAATTCCTTTGCCTGGGAAATGTTTATCATGGGATATAAAATTTCTTCGCCAAGCAGGGCATCAAGAAACTCATATTTTTATTCGAAAAACTTACCGGGACGTTAATGCTCTTATCGCTCTTCTTGGAGAAGGTACCAATCTTGAGTGACTAGACTGTCGACTACTAAATAGTGCACCAACAACCAGACCAGTAACAAAAAAAATATTTTTACTTAATAAAAAGCGTTCTACTTTAAAAAAAAAAAAATAAAACAGAAAGCGTGTCACTGAAATCCGCAACATTTATGAACAAAAATATAAACAAAATTTAAATTACACAAATCAATTTTTCGGCCTTCAATTCATTTAATTATTATTTAAAATTAAATTAAATAATCTGTTCAATATTCGGAGAAATTCTAAATTTCCATTAAATATTAAATTCTCGGATTTTCATTCATTAATATTGCTTTCAGGCCATGAACTCACTTTAGAGATCAAAAATAGGGTAAAAATATTGTCATTAAATTTTTTTAAGTATTAAAAACGAACTTCAGTGTTCATTTAAAATGTTATTATTTAGTCTTTAAATTATCAAAATTCCTATTCATTTATCGCAAACTCAATTAGTAGAACTCAATGAGAAAATCCAACTATTTTTGGTTAAAAGTTCATTCTTTTCGGTTGAAAATCATCTTTTTTATTTAAAAATTGTATTATTTGGTTCCATCTTGTATTATTTTGTTGAAAGTGCAACAATTTTATTGAAAAGTCATACTTCTTGGTTGAAAATTCAACAATTTGATTGACATTTTTTTTCTTTCTTGACTAAAAAATTTTATTTTAATTGAAAATTGAACTATTTTATTGAAAATTCATCTTTTTTGGTAGAAAGTTCATTTTTTTTTGGTTAAAAATCCAACTCTCTGGTTAAAAATTAATCGGTTTCGGATGAAAATTAACTTTTTTTGTGGAAAATTCTTAAGTTTTGTATAAAATTCGTATTTTCGGCTGGAAAATTAAAAAATTTGGTAGAAAAGCAACTTTTTTGGTTAAAAATGCAAATATTTGGTTGAAAATTAATCGGTTTTAGTTGAGGATTCAAGTATTTTGTGGAAAATTCATCTTTGTTGATTAAATTCAACTGTTTTTTATTTAAAATGAAAATCTTTTCTTGATTAAAGTATCAAATATTACATTTTTTGTTGAGAATTCATCATTTTTTGTTGAAAATGCAACTACTTGATTGAATGTTGAACTACTTTCTTAAAAATTCATTTATGTGGTTGAAGATTCATAATTTTAGTTGAAAATTCTTTCATTTTTTTTTGTTAAAAATTAATTTTTTTGGCCCAAAGTTTAACTATTTTCTTAAAAATTCAACTGATTGGTTGTAAATTAAATTTTTTGATGAAACTTTATATTCTCGGGTTGAAAATTCGACTGTTTTATAGAAAATTTGTTTCTTTTAAATTGAAAATTAATTTTCCTCAATAAATATTTATCTTTTCCTTTCTTGGTTAAAAATTGAACTTTTTTAGTTTACAAATTCAACTATTAAGTTCAAAAATTTGAGAATCTAAAAAAATATAAAGTAACAATTAATAAAATAAATCTTGGAGTAACATCACAATTATTGATTAAACTATTTAGTTAAAAAATTATGTCATTTGTAGAAAAATTTTATTTTTTGGTAGAAAATGCAACTATTTGGTTAAAACTTCATGTATTTTGTTGAAAATTAGTCTTTTATAATAGAAAATTAATCTTCTTGATTTAAAATTCAACAATTTGGTTAAAAATGTATGTACTTTGTTGGAAATTCATCTTTTTGGTAGAAAATTAATTTTCTGGGTCGAAAATCCATCTTTTTGGTCGAAAATTTAACTACGTACTTGGTTGAAAATTCAACATTTTGTATGTATTTTTTTTTCTTTATTGGCAAAAAATCTTTCTTGGTTGAAAATTCGTCTTTTTCATTTGAAAATTCATCTCTTTTGGTAGAAAGTTCATATTTTTTGGTTAAAAATGCAACTGTCTTGTTAAAAATTAATCTGCTTCAGTTGAAAATTAACTTTTTTGTTGATGAAAATTGATGTATTTTGTTGGAAATTCGTGTTTTTTGGTCAAAATAAACTTTTTTTGTTAAACATGCAACTGTTCGGTTGAAAATTAGTCGGTTTTAGTTGAAGATTCAAGCATTTTGTGGAAAATTCGTCTTTGTTAGTTAAACCCAACTGTTTTTTATTATTTAAAATGAAAATCTTTCCTTTGTTAAACTATCAAATATTACATTTTAGTTGAAAATTCATTCTTTTTTTTTTTTGGGGGGGGGGGTGGGGGGGTAAAAATTAATTTTTTTAACTGAAAATTTAACTATAATGTTAAAAACTCAACTGATTGGTCGTAAATTAACTTTTTTGTTGAAAAATCCTATTCTTGGGTTGAAAATTCAACTGTTTCATAGAAAATTGATTTTTTTTGTTATTAAAAATTAATTCGCAATAAATATTTAACTACACCTTTTTTTGTGAAAAACTAATCATTTTACGTTGAAAAATTCAAGTATTTAGTTGAAAAATTTTAAAAACGAAAAAAATATAAACTATAAATTAATAAAATAAAATTTGGACTAACATCACTTTCCATTCTTTAAACTATTTAGCTGAAAATGTATGTAAGTTGTCGAAAAATTTTGTTGTTGAAAAGCTAACTATTCGGTTAAAAATGTACGTATTTTGTTGAGAATTCATCTTTTTTGGTAGAAAATTAATCTCCTTAGTCGAAAATTCATCTTTTTGGTTGAAAATTTGACTATTTAATTGAAAATTCAACATTTTGGATGAAATTTTTTTCTCTATGGACTGAAAAAGCTTTCTTTGTTGAACATTTTAATTTTGATTTGAAAATTTTTTTTCTTTGGTTGAATATTAATATTTTTTTCTTGGTTGAAAATGCAACTGTTTGTTTCAAAATTAATCTGTTTTAGTTGAGGATTCAACTATTATATTGGAAATTCGTTCTTTTTGGTTCAATTAAACTAGTTTTGATATAAAATTTAAATCTTTTCTTGATTAAATTATCCATTATTACATTTTTCGTTGAAAATGCAACTACTTGGTTGAAATTTGAACTACTTTGTTAATTCATAAGAAACAGTAAGATTAAACATTTATTTATAAATTCCAAGAAAAGAAACCATCTTTTAATAAGAAATTGTATAGTTTTTAAATAATGTTAAATTATTGTTTAATTATTTCAAGATCGAAATAGCATCTACTTTCTTATGAACTATTTTATGCACCGAAATTAAAGAATAAAAAAGTTCACAAATCAAAATTATATTTAATTTTTTTATGATTTCTGCCATTAAAGATTTTTTTTAATACTTTAGGTCTTTGGAAACTCATTAAGAGCGACATAAAAAAGCCCGAGTGAACATCAAATTTGTTAAGCAAAGCATTTTTATATGCTTTAAATCGTTCTCATAATCAAGGATATTTCCTCTTCTAAAAATCCCTTCATTAATAATTAAATCGTGATACTTAAAATTATAATAAAATATTTATATTCAAGATTTGTTATTTCATCCTTACTTCCATAAAGGTTGGCCATGCCCTTTTCCAACTTCCCCAATTTTTCGGGACAATCTCTTGAAATTCTTTGGAATCTTTTCAAATAACTTAAAATCTTTAAAATCCTTTTCAATGATACAAAACAATTTTTAATTTTCGTTTATAAACTTTGGGAATTTTAGTGACACTAAAAAAGGTTGTAAAAATAATTGTTAATAGGCACTACTATTCACTACAATAACATCTACTAAATTAGAGAAGAGATTTTATTTTTGAGAAATTTATTTCAAAGCATGCAGGAGATTCTACAAATGAATATTTTTGTAATCATTCTCAGGTTCAGCTTTGTTAGTTTATCCATCTTCACAGTTCAGATTTTTCTATTACTCATTCTTCCGCACTTCCTGTTTCTGTGAAGTATATTCCATATTCATGCAATAAAATAAATACATACATTCTAATAGATGCATTTTAAAATATATTTAAATAATATCTCGAAGTAGAACGTTATCTCGCACAAAAGAAAAGAAGGAAGTTTGAAAATATTTTTATTTAAAAGTGTAGTCTCTTCAGGAATCCGTATCAATTATAAATTCACTCACGTGACGACTAAGATTCACCAATAAATAATACCAATTTCTCATCAAATAAAAAAGGAAGCAGTGCCAATTTTGTAATTTCTTTTTCTTACCTCCTTCTCAGATTAGTATTTTAAACGTTTAAAAACTTATATATTTTGAAAATAGGACTGACCTGGAAGAAGGACTGGGTAGAGCTAAATGCCTTTGCTCGGGACGTCGTCTGTGAGAAGAACCAGATGGTCCTCCAATTGCACCCATTGAGCGTCGTGTGCGATTTTCCCATTCCTTATTAAATGTTTCAGCTTCCTCTGTAAAATAAAAAATAGTATTAATAATAATTTTAGAGCTTTATCAAGTAGATTTCATATATTTCCCTCGATTGAAGAAAATTGTTCATCGAAATGTATTAAATTTTCAACCAAAAAAGATTAATTTTCTACCAAAAGATATGAATTTTCAACAAAAGTTGAGTTTTCAAGTTAAAAAGTAGAATATTTTTAAAAAGTTGATTTTTTGACTCGAATAGTCAATAGATGAATTTTCAACAAAAAACTTAATTAGCAACCATGAAAGATGAATTTTCAACAAAATAGTCGAATTTATAACCAAAGATATTAATCTTCAACTAAAAAAAAAAAAAAATTTCTAACAAAATACTTCAAATTTCAAGAAAGTAGTTAAATTATCAACAAAGAATTATTTTCCACCTAAAAGGACGAATTTTCAACAAAATACATGATTTTTCAACCAAACAGTTCATATTCAATCGAAAAACATGATTTTTCAACCAAATAGTTGCATTTTCAACATAAGAAAAATTAATTTTAGACTAAACAGTTGCACTTAAAACCAAATAACTGAACTTTCATGCAAAAGAGACGATTTTGAACAAAATAGTTAAATTTTTAACCAAGAAGTTCATATTCAATCGAAAAAGATGATTTTTCAACCAAATAGTTTCATTTTCATCATAAAAAAGATGATTTTTAGACCAAACAGTTGCACTTACAACCAAATAGTTGAACTTTCATGTAAAAGGGACGAATTTTCAACATGAAAGTTGCATTTTCAATCTACGAAGATGAATTTTCAACCAAACGGTCGAATATTCGAACAAACAAGATTAAAATTCAACCAAAAACCGTTAAATTTTTAACAAAAGAATTGAATTCTCAAGCCAAAAATAGGAATTTTTTAAAAGACATTTCCATTTTCAACCAAGAACTTTTCCACCAAAAAAGATGAAGTTTCAAATCCAAAAGGTCAAATTTTCAACAAGGCAGTTGAATTTTCAGTAAAAAAGATTAACTATCAACCAAAAAACTGCATTTACAAACAAATAATTAAACTTTCAACCAAAAGGCATGAATTTTTTAGTTTTCAGTTTAAAAAATTAATTTTTATCCAATAAAGGACGAATTTTCAACGCAGTAGTTAATTTTTCAATCAAAGAGATAAATCTTCAAATAAAGAAATGAATTTCTAACAAAGTACTTCAACTTTCAACAAAGCAGTTAAATTTTCAACAAAGAAGAATAATTTTCCACCAAAAAGGACGACTTTTCAACAAAATACATGATTCTTCAGCCAAATAGTTGAATTTTTCAATAAAAACGTTCAATTTTCAACCAAAAATGGAATAGTTAAATTTTCAGTTAGAAAAACTAATTTAAAACAAAAAAAAGCGAATTTTCAACAAAAGAGTTCAATCTTCAAGCAATGAAATGAATTTTTAACAAAGTAGTTCACCTTTCAATCAAGTTTTTTTTTTCAATCAAGAAGACAAATTTTGTACCCAAAATAACGAATTTTAAACAAAATAATTAAATTCTTAACGAAAAAGATGAATCTTCAACTAAGAAAATGAATTCATAACAAAGTACTTCTACTTTGAACAAAGAAGAATAATTTCCTACAAAAAAGACGATCTTTCAACAAAATTGTTCAATCTTTAACCAATGAAACCTTCAATTTTTAACCAAGAATGGAATAGTTAAATTTTCAACCAAAGAGATAAACCTTCAACTGACAAAATTAATTTCTAGCAAAGTACTTCAACTTTCAACAAAGTAGTATCGTTTTCAACAAAAAAGATTAATTTTCTAACACAAAAAGACGAATTTTCAACAAAATACAAGACTTTTCAATCAAATAATTACATTTTCAAATAAAAACGTTCAATTCTCAGCAACAAAAAAGCAAAATTCTAACAAAGTACTTCAACTTTCAACAAATAAGATTAATTTTCTACCAAAAAAGACGAACTTTCAAAAAAATAGTTTAATCTTTAATAAATGAAACGAACTTTTAACAAAGTTAAATTTCAACCAAATAGTTGAATTTTCAAATAAAATCGTTCAATTTGCAACCAAAAATGAAAAATGGGAGTTAAATTTTCAGCCAGATGATTCTTCAACTAACAAAATGAATTTCTAACAAAGTACTTCAACTTTCAAGAAAGTAATTGCATTTTCAACAGAAAAGATTAATTTTCTACCCAAAAAATAACAATTTTCAACAAAATACATGACTTTTCAACGAAATAATTAAATTTTCAAATAAAAACGTTGAATTTTCAACAAACAAACGAATTTCTAATAAAGTACTTCAACTTTCACAAAATTAGATTAATATTCTACCAAAAAGACGAACTTTCAACGAAATTGTTTAATCTTTAATCAATTAAACGAATTTTTAACAAAGAAGTTGAATTTTCAACAAAGAAGATTAATTTTATACTAAAAAAGAAGAATTTTCAACAAAATACATTATTTTTCAAACAAGTAATTGAATTTTCAAAGAAAAACGTTCTATTTTCAACAGAAAAAAGCGAATTTTCAATAAAATAGTTCAACCGATTCAAAAATGATAAAAATCTTTGAAATTTTCGGAATATTAAAATAAATTATAATTCTTTCAGGAGATTCCCTGTTCAAAATTGAAAAATACAATTCTTTACGGAAATTTCCTGTTCTAAAGTGAACCTAAAATGATAATTATAACTCTTTACGGAAATTCCCAGATCTATCTGAGAACTATATTTATTTTAGAAAACTCCCTGTTCTAAAGTCAAATCAGAATTAAAATTCTTTTCCAAAAATTCTCGTTCCATGTCAAAGACTCCCTGTTTAAAGTCAAATTATAAGTCTTACGAAAACTCCCTGTCCCAAAGTAAAAACTACAATTCGTAACAAAATTTCCTGTTCTAAAATGGAGTTCTATCTCAGAACTTTTAATTCATTTATAAAATTCCCTTTCCGAAAGTAAAAATTATAATTCTGTGCGGGAATTGCAGTTCCCAAAGTAAAAAAAAATATAACAACCTCATCATCCGCGAACGCTAGCCCACGCACCCTCACTGTCCCGAGATCCACACCTTCTTCGTCGAAGAGGGTCATTCTTAGACACTTGTCCAGGTGAATAATTAAATTAGAAAAAAATACCGTGTTTAACATCAGTTTTAGATACAACTGCTACAATACATGATGTTGGGGGAAGGGGGGTAAATTAAAAGTTATTGCGTGCAAATTATTCCTTGAACCTTCCTTAAAAGGTGACCAAACTTTACTTTACAAAAAGTTAATAACAAGTACTTCTTTTTTCCATTTTTTTGCAAACCGAGCTGTGTAATGGAAAATGAACTTGATTTTTGAACACAATTTCGAGTTTTCTATCCTAATATTTTAAAATTATTAAAGTAATGCGAAATGATAAGAAAATGCAGATATTTTTGGTTGAAATTTCATTATTCTCTGTCGAAAAGTCTACTATAAAATTGTTGATTAAGAATTCTTTTTTTTTTGTTAAGTATTATTATTTGGGTTTTCGCTTAAAAATTCAACAATTTGATTACCAAAAATGGTAATCAAAATTTTGAATTTTTAATCCAACAAGACGAATTCTCATTTAATAAATAAACAAAAAAAATAGAGTTAAAAAACAAACAAAAATGGTAATCAAATTATTGAATTTTTAAGCCAAAAAGACGAATTTTCAACCAAACAATTGAATGTTGAACCAAAAAGTGACTTTTTAACCAAACTATTGAATTCTCAACAAAATAATTAAATTTTGAACCAAATAATAAAACTTTTAACAAACAAAAAAATTCATTTTAAACAAAAAAATTTTCAACAGAGAATAATGAACATTCAACCAAAAATAGTTGGATTTTCTTATCATTTCGCATTACTTTAGTACTTTTAAAATATTAGGATAGAAAACTGGAAAATGTGGTTCAAAAATAAAGTTAATTTTCCATTACACAGCTCGGTTTTCGAAAAAATGGAAAAAAGAAGTACTTGTTATTAACTTTTTGTAAAGTAAAGTTTGGTCACCTCTTTAGGAAGGTTCAAGGAATAATTTTCACACAATAACTTTTAATTTGCCCCCCCCCCCTGAACCTCATGTATTGTTAAAGACGTTTTTTTTAAATGTTTTCTAAATTAATTATTTACATGGACAAGTGGCTAAGAATGACCCTCTTCGACGAAGAAGGTACGGAACTTGGGACAGTGACGGTGCGTGGGTTAGCGTTCGCAGATGATGAGGTTGTTATGGCAGAGTTAATCGAAGATTTGCAAAGAATGTTGAGCAAACTGAATATAAGCATGAAGAACGTGGCCCTCGAAATTAATTTTAATAAAACAAAAGTTATGGTCCTTGAAGGAAATCATAAATCGTATATTACTAAAGAAATTTGTAAGCTCAAGTGGCCTTATAAACTGCAAAATATATGGCAACTAGGAGAATTTTGTGTAGAAAAATATTTTGTCAGCGTGAGAAGTTTCGGGAATATTCTAGATGACTATTTTTATTGAAAATGGTTAATGAAAATTCCTGTTCTAAAAGGAACCTAAATTAAATCGTAGTTCTTTACGAAAATTCCCAGTTATACCTCAGAATTATGATTCTTTTAGAAAATGCCCTGTCCCAAAGTAAAAATTCTACAGTAGTGTGCAAAAGTTTTGGGCCACATTTTTTTCTGAACTATTTCCTAAAAGGCTAACTTAAGAAAAGATATATTTATATACAAACTAGGTATACTATTTGTACTAAACAATAAGGTAGAAAAGAGCTTTTGAAAAGAAACGTTTACCGGTTCTATCGCTTATATTATATATTTACGTGTGCAAAAATATTGGGCCACTGTATTTATATATTTCTCAGATCTCCGCCTGGTCCGCTACTTGGCTTTTTTATATTCTTGAAGTGTTTCACGCATTATATCAAGTCATTTTAAGGTCAATATGCCGAGACATACAAATTATCAAATTCGGGAAGCCGTGATAAACCTTTCTGGACAAGGAAAGGCATCTCGCGAAATTGCCGCTTTATTAAAAATTGGTAAAAGTACTGTGAATAGAATAATCGATAAATTTACTACTACCAAGTGCCTATCGGACCTCCCACGATCTGGTAGACCACGGAAAACGACTATGCGTGTTGATAAAATCATTAAACGCAAATCTACCACGGATGTCAAGAAAACTGCATCTGAAATTGCTCAAGAACTCCGCGATGAAAACCTCGCCAATGTGAGTAGGAGCACGGAATCACGTCGTCTAAATGATGTAGGACTATTTGGACGCGTTGGTGTTAAAAAACCTTTGATCAGCAAGAAAAAGCAGAAGGCTCGATTGACATTCGCACGAAAATACCAACACTGGACTCCAAAGCAGTGGAGTAAAGTACTTTTTTCTGACGAATCAAAATTTAATCTGTTTGGAAGTGACGGAAAAAAGTATGTTCGACGTCCGAAAAACACAAGATACGATTCCCGATATCAAATTCCAACAGTTAAACATGGGGGTGGGTCAGTCATGGTTTGGGGAGCTATGTCTTCGCGAGGAGTAGGCCCATTGCACGAGATAAAAGGCATCATGGATAGTGTTATGTATCGCGACATTTTGTCTGAAAAATTGTTACCATATTGCAAGAAAAATATGCCTAAAGATTGGATCTTTCAGCAAGATAATGATCCAAAACATAAGTCGAAGCTGGTCCAGGAATTTTTGAAAGTGCAAAAAGTAAAGCTTTTAGATCACCCAGCTCAATCCCCAGATCTAAATCCCATCGAAAATTTGTGGGATGCACTTGGAATTCGCGTTGCAACAAAAAAACATCCGAACAAAGCTGCTTTATGGCAAAATCTGCAGGAAGAATGGGGAAAAATACCAAAGGACTACGTTCAGCGCTTAGTTGATTCAATGCCTCGTCGATGTGCTGCTGTAATTGCTGCGAAGGGTATGGCTACTAAGTATTAGCTATTAAGAAACGATATAATGACTTTTTCTTGATTTTATAAACGTTTACTTTTTTATAAAGCTATAAAATAAGCGTGGCCCATTATTTTTGAACACCGTCATAAAAAACATTGTGGAACAAATTGTCAGCAATCTTTATTAAAAATTTATAAATTTCATCAATTTTGTAGTTCAATAAAATACTAATAACTCACACATACTCAATCTTTCTTAGCTGCTTTTATTTACTATATATAGTCAAAAACATGTTTGGCCCAAAACTTTTGCACACCACTGTAATTCTTTGCGGAAATTCCCTATCGCAAAGACACAATTACAATTCTTTACGAAATTCCCCATTCAAAAGTCAAGATTATTATTCTTTACAGGAATTCCCTGTCCCAATTGTTCAAATTATATTTATTGCTGAAATCAGGTCTCACAGTACCTATGGGATGAAATATAGGGACCAAAGGGTACTTTTTGTCACGCTGATAGGGTACTTTTTTGGCGCTCAAAGGGTAACAAATTCAGGATAAATTCATAAAACTTCAAAACAATTCAAGTTAAATTTAAAAAAATTAAAATCGATTTGAAAAAAAATTTTTAATCAAAAAATTCCATTGATTTCCATAAAATTGGAATAGATTTTGAGGAATTTAAGGTAAACGAGCAAAATTAAATGAAATTCATAAAAATTCAACAATTTAAAAATATGAAAAAACTTCATTGAATTCAGTAACGTTGAAATGAGCTTAGAAAAATTCGAGGGAATTCAAAAAAATTTAATGAAATGCCTAAGAATTTAAGGTGAGGTTAAAAAACTTCAGGACCAATTAAATAAAAACTTTTAAAAATTCAACAAAATCCACTGATTAGGCAGAATTGAGTAAATTTAGAAGAATTTAAGTGAATTACAAAAATTCAAGAGAATTCCAAAGAATTTAAAATAATTCAGGGTAAATTAATAAGAATTAAAAACAATTCAAATGAATTGGAAAACGAATTTTAAATCAAAGAAATTCCATTGATTACAATAAAATTTGAGTGAATTTAGAGAGAATTCAAAACAATTCAAGAATATGAAAAAATTCATTGAATTGAGTAACTTTGAAATGAGTTCAGAAAGCTTAAAGAGAATTTAAAAGAATTTGATGAAATGCCTAAGAATTTAAGGTGAGTTTTAAATACTTCAAGATGAATTAAACCAAAACTTTTAAAAAATCCACTTAATTGAGTAAAATTGAGTGAATTTAGCAGAATTCAAAAGAATTAAAAATAATTCAGGATAAACTAATAATAATTCAGAGCGAAGTCCAAATGAATGAATGAATTGTGAATAAATTCTTTGAAATCCATTATGAAATTATATGAAATCTGATGATACTTTCTGAAATCCTGGAAAATTTATTAAAATACCTTCATAGCTCTTAAAAATATCAAGAAGTAATTGCAATCTTCGAAAATCTTAAAAAATCCCTTAGAATCTTTTAAAATATGCTATGAGCTTACAGGTCCTGTAAAATTCTTCCATATCTTCCGAAATTCTTCAAAACCGCATGCAAATTTTTAAAATCCCTTAAAATTGTTTAAATCTCTTGAAAATGCATTGAAATCTTTTAAAATACCCTAAAATATTTCAGTCTTTGAAATCCCTTCAAACTATTGAAATGAATAAAAAATTTCTGGGAATCTTTTACTTAAAATATTAAAAATCTTTCAATGTCTTTTGAAATCCCTTGAAAATTTTTAAAGCCCTTGAAAACACCTGGAAATCTTTTAAAATACCCCTAAATATTGTATTTGAAAAAATACCTTAAAATATTTCAAATACTTTGATCATTTTATCAATTGATCCTCAAGATCAATTATATAGAAATAAAAAAATAATAATTTTTAAATCCATTGAATAAGTAGAATTGAGTAAATTTAGAAGAATTCAAGTAAATTAAAAAAATTCAAAAGAATTAAAAGAATTCAGGGTGAATTCCAAAAAATAATTTCAAATCTCTTCAAATCTTTGAAACCCTACGAAATACCGCACTTCTCGTGAGTAAATTCTTTAAAATCCACTAAAATATTATAAAATCTCGTGACATTCTATGATATCTGATATTTCCTGAAATACTGGAAAATTTATTAAAATACCTTGAGAGCTTTGAAAAAACCCTTACAATAATTGAAATCGTCGGAAACCTTATAAAACACCAAGAAATCTTTTAAAATATCTTAAAACCTTACAGGTCCTGTAAAATCGTTCCATTTCTTGCGAAATTTAAGAAAATTCTTTATCCTAAAATATTTCAAGCGCTTTGAAATCCCTTCAAATTAATAATAATAATAGTAGAATTCCTTGGAATCTTTTAAAATTCCCTGAAATATTTAGAATTCTTTGAAATCCCTTGAAACTTTTAAAAGCTCTTGAAAATTCCATAGAATTTTTAAAAATACCTTAAAATCTTAATAACCCCTTCAGGTTATTGAAATCTATTCAACATTTTTTGGAATCTTTAAAAATACCCTGAAATATTTCAAAATAATTCAAGAAAATTCAGAAATAGGTATAGAATATAATATTGAATAGTGATTAACCCACGAGTTATTTATTCAAAGAAAAGTGACTATAGTGACTTTTTCTTACAGTGACTAATAGTGACTGTGTGGCAGCCATTATGGGCTGCAAAAAGGGTACCATAGGGACCAAATCTTGAAAATAGGGTATTTTAGGGACCTGAACTGAATATAGGGTACAATAGGGGATATAGGGACCGGTCTATGAGGCCTGTGAAATTCTCTCTCCTAAGTTCAAAAGTATAATTCTTTACTAAAAATTCCTTGTCCCAACTTAGAATTAGAATAACGAAACATATGAAACGTATGAATCTCATTCCGGATCATTTCCCAGTGAACAAAATTCGCGGTCAAATAACACCCTAGCCGAAGTGAAAAAATAGTTGCATTAGCAAGCAATTTGAGCAAATAGTAACATTAGAGGGACCAGACGTCCTCATTTAAGAGGACATGTCCTACTTTTCGCTGGCTTGTCCTCCTGTCCTCTTAAACTTTGGAAAACCCACAAAATGTCCTACTTTTTGGTCAAAAGACAAAATTAACCTTTTTTTTTCATAAAATATTCCCTACGATCGCGTTTTATATTTTTTCCCTCCCCTGGCGAAAGTTTCGGATAGGAATTCATTCCTGACCAATCCGAAGTAATCCGAATCATTCCGGAATCTACATCCGAACCAGTCCGAGTTAATCCGAACCGATCCGAAAAAAGTTTGACATTTCGTTCGATCGAAATTGGTTAAAAATTAATCCGACTCAATCCGAACAAAATTTCCAATCCGAGTGAATCCGAACTCGGATTGACCTAAATCGATTTTCAATCCGAATGAATCCAATTCAATCCGATCTCGGATTCATTCGGGTTCATTCCGATTGAAAATCGGTTTAGGTCAATCCGAGTTCGGATTCTTTTGGATTGAAAATTTGGTTTGGATTTGAAATTCGGATTGAACCGGATTGAGTCGGATTAATTTTTAACCGATTTGGATCGAACGAAATGTAGAAATTTTTTCGGATTCGTTCTCCAATGGAACTTTTACCATGAAAAAGAACGAATTTCTAACAAAACAGTTGAATTTTTGACATGAAATTTGAATGTAACAAAATAGTTCAATTTTCAACAAAATCATTAAACTTTCAACGAAATAGTTGAAATTAAACCAAATTTCCGCGTTTTGAACCTACAGGTTAAAAATTTGGTTAAATTTTAACTACTCGGTTGATAGTTGAATTATTTTGTTGAAAATTGAACTGTTTTATTAAAAATACGTTCTTCTTTTTAGTTAAAAAATTATTTGTTCAACTGGAAATATAATGATTCCACTTTTGGTTTGTAAACTCATCTTTTTTAGTTAAAAATTTATGTATTTTGTTGGAAAATCGTCTTTCCTTTCTTCTTTGTTGAAAATTCATATTTCGGTAGAAAATTAATCTTCTTGGTTGAAAATTCAACCATTTTATTAAATTCATCTTCCTTGGTCGGAAATTCAACTTTTTTGTTGGAAATCCAACTGTCATCGAAAAAATTCGTGTTTATAATTATTTAAATCAAATAAACCAATTAGTTAAATTTTGAAGCCAACAATACGAACTTTTCCGATGATAGTTGAATGTTCCACAAAAAAGTTAATTTTCAACCAAGAAAGATGACCTTTCTACCATAAAGGTGAATTTTCATACCAAAAGACGAATTTTCAACAAAATACACGAATTACCAACCAAATAGTCGAATTTTCGACTAGAAAAGATAAATTTTCAACCAATAATAAAATAATTAGAATTTCAGTTTAAAACATTTATTTTCAACAACAAAAAACAGCAAATATCAACCCGTTGAATCTAACAAAAAAGACTAATTTTTAACAAAATAGTTGGATCTTCAAACAAGTAGATCAATTTTCAACAAAGAAGAGTAATTTTTAACAAAATAGTTAAGATTTCAAACTAAAAAGTCCAATTTTTTAGAAACAGTTAACTTTAAAACTTAAAAAAAATATTTTCAAAAAGAAAATGTGAATTTTAAACGAAATAGTTTAATTTCTAACTAGAAAATATCATTTTTAACCAAAAATAGGAACGTCAAATTTTAATTAATTTTTTTTTCTGAGAAAAGATCTCCTTTCGCTCCGCTGGGAATCGAAACTAAGAAATTCTGATTGCCGGTCGGGTGCTTTCCCATTAAGCTACTAGAGAGATTGAGAGAAGAAACATTTTTCAGAAAATACACGCATTATTTTGCCAGGTAGTAAATTTTTCAAAGAATCTGTATTATCATAAGAGAATAACAGACATTTTTAACGTCTTTTCAGACTAGATGGACATATGAATTAAAAATTATTTTAATTCATATGTCCATCTAGTCTGGAAAGACGTTAAAAATTTCTGTTATTCTCTGATGATAATACAGATTCCTTGTTAAATTTTAAGTTCTAAAACTAATTTTCAACTAAAGAAAGACGAATTTTCAATCAGTTGAGTTTAAATAAGGCGAATTTTTAACAAAATGGTTTAATCCGTAGTCAAAGGAAAAATTTTCGACCAAAAATGAAATAATTACATTTTTAGATAAAAAAACTATTTTTTCACAAAAAAATTCAAAAAATAGTTAAATTTTTAAATGAATAGTTTAATTTTTTAACAAAAATCGAATGTTCCCGCAAGAAGATAAATTTTCCACCCAAAATGACGAATTTTTAACCAAATAGTTCAATCCTATTGGAGAATCTGGAAAATATCTAAATAAACATTTTAAAAAGTTGATAATCCAAACAAAAATTTAATTTTGGTCTTATTATGGAGGTGGCGAGGTTATGTCCTCCTTTTTCCACTTGGGCTTCTGGTCACCCTAAGTAACATTAGTGTCATTTTTTCAAAATAATAGCAAAATAGCTGCATCGTTAAAAAAAAGTGTCAAAAAGTGGCGCGAATCCGAGACCTGTACATAATCAGAATCTAAAAAGTTACCTTCTTCAAGATTAATAAACTCTTGATTCTCTTCTTCCTCGCCACTGCGTAAATCCTGTTTACGTTCAAGAATATGAGCTCTTTCTCCGATATGATGACCAATTGCCATCTGTTTGGTTCCAGTGCGAGAATCACAGACGGTCTTTTTAGTTTCCTTCACTCCACCAGGAGCTACTCTTGTGGATGTGGATTCTTGATAAACTTGCGGTCTTCCGTCGGGGCCATTAGTCATTGTCATAACAGAAGTGCTCGCAAACGAATGACAGTTTCCGTTTCCCTGCATTCCCTGTTAAAAACAATTTCTTTGTAACTGATGATGTTTCAAAGGCATGAGAAACTTGAGCAGGGTGTCTGCCCAACGGTTTATCTTAAATTCCCGGTCAATTTGTAATTTTTCCCGGTTAATCAGTCATTTAATTACACTCGGACCGCGAGTTAAATAACCCCGCATTATGTTTTCCGAGAATTGACGTACTTACAAAACTGATAAAAGCTCAATAGTTTATTTTAATGTCTAATATTCACTTCAAGATTAATCATAGTACGGAGCCATTCAAATATTTCGCATTTTTTAAAACAACCAACTCGGAATATGCATAGAGTTTCGCAATATTATTATATATA
>CAKNYM010052214.1:88137-113793 GCA_932195095.1 Andricus curvator | reverse complement strand
AAACTGTCGGGAATTTTGTTATTGGGGAATTTTCCAATTCGGTAATAGTATAAACTGTTAAGGAATTTTAAAATTTGGTAATATTATAAAATGTCGGGAATTTTGTTATTGGGGAATTTTCCAATTCGGTAATATTATAAACTTTTCGGGAATTTTCAAATTCGGTAATATTATAAACTGTTCGGGAATTTTATTATGAGGGAAATTTCCAATTCTGGAATTTTATTATTCGAGAATTTTATTATTCAGGAATTTTATTATTCGTAAATTTTCCAATTCGGGAATTTCATTATTCGAAAATTTTATAATTCTGGAATCTTATTATTCGAGAATTTTATAATTAAGGAATTTTATTATTCAGGAATTTTGTTATTCGTAAATTTTCCAATTCGGGAATTTTATTATTCGAAAATTTTATAATTCTGGAATCTTATTATTCGAGAATTATATAATTAAGGAATTTTATTATTCAGGGATTTTATTGTTCGTAAATTTTCCAATTCGGGAATTTTATTATTCGAAAATTTTATAATTCGTGAATTTTATTATTCCGGAATTTTCCAATTCCGGAATTTCATTTATTCGGATATTTTATTATTCGGGAATTTTCCAATTCGGAAATATTATAAACTGTTCGAGAATTTTCCAATTCGGGAATTTAATTATTCGAAAATTTTATAATTCGTGCATTTTATTATTCGGGAATTTTCCAATTCGGAAATATTATAAACTGTTCGGGAATTTTATTATTCGAGAATTTTATTAGTCGGGAATTTTCTAATTCGGAAATATTATAAACTGTCGGGAATTTTCCAATTCGGGAATTTTATTATTCGAGAATTTTATAATTCGGGAATTTTATTATTTAGGAATTTTATTATTCGGGAATTTCATTATTCGAAAATTTTATTTTGCGGGAACTTTCCAATTCAGATCTGGATGTTTTACTGCTAGTACTTCTGTTTTCTTTTTATTAAAGTTTTTCCAACCTCTCTAACCCTCTTACTATTTACTGCTTGCATTCTGATTACACTCGAACCTGGATTTCAGGAAACTTGATTTGCGCCTTCCGAGAAATTTTGTAGCCCCGCAGTTTCGGATGAGAAAAGCCGCGGGGCCGAAGGGGGGGGGGGCGCTCCTTGGTCCTTCATGCGTGAGTCACGCATCGTGACAAAACAGTAGCATAGGGATAAAGTGCTGCATCCTAAAGGCCCAATGAGATAGTTGCGGCACGTTGTGTCAGTTCACTCTGAGTGTTCACACGGCCCTGATGTTTACGTTCGGAGAGCCTGGCTTTGAGCCGAAGGTCATAACCAAAACCATGCTTAAATCCAGGTTCGAGTGTAATTCATTTTTCTTTTTTTACCCCGCTTCAAAAGTTCTCATTGTAACTTAGATGACTTAGATTTAGAAGTGCACATTTTGGAATTTTTGTTGACATTTTAGCGATAGCAGCGCTTTCGCTGAATAAAAAAAAAAGAATAACTCTATAGAACTCCATGAAAACATAACTTGTGTTGATACAACGTTCTTTCTGTCCACATACTACGTCGCTGTAATATATCATGTTTGAATTTTTTTTATTTAATTTACAGTCACATATTCAAGGAATATTAACATTTGTTCAGTTTTTTTTTTAATACAACATACCTATCAAAACGCTTTTAATGGGCTTTTTAGTACAATCGGGATCAAAATCCCGGTCACTGAATCAAATGTCCAGTAACTTCCCTTTTTTTCCTAGTGAACAAGATTCCCGGTCATTTCCTAGTTTACCGGTCCCGTAGACACCCTGACTTAGAGATTTAAATTAGGCTTATCTAATATTAATATGCGGACTTACAAAATTGGAAAGCATCATGTTGGGATTCATGGGGGGCATTGGAAATCCAAAGGAAGGAAATCCAAAAGGCATCATTTGCATGTCGTGAAAAGGACCCCTCGGTTGTTGGCGAGGGCCTGCAAGGGCTGGGGATCCCATCATTCCAAAAGGGTCCGGAAACATGGAGCCCATTGCAAATCTTTGCAATCTGTTAAAAAAACACACACTTAGAAACTCTTCGTGCACAGATCACTATCAAAACGAAAGATTAAGAGCTGACTGAGGCATATTTTCCTTTATCAAAAATAAAATATTCGCCAGAAGATTTTGTTAGTGGCAAAACTGTCATGCTAGAATGAATAATTGAAATAGGTGAGAAAACAAAAAACAAAACGTTGTTATGGAAACGAGGGGCTATTCACAATTAGAACTAAAAAGTTTCATGTAAAATTAATTGAAGAATCCAAATTTTCGGGCACTTGCAAAAACGCCTGCAGCGTTGATTGTGATTTTTTTACGAATTTTTTTCAAAATTGCTCGATTCCATTTTTGTATATATTTATTTTTCTGTAACAAGACTCTGACAAAAATATTTAAAAGAAGTTTTTAGTAGTTAGGCTCTTGCATGATTTCAGAAATGATTTCTTTCAAAAATTAAGAAAATGTTTTTGTGACTTCAACAGTAAAAGTATGAACTTTTACAATTTTTTTCATAAAGTATTAACATTTGTCTTGACGAGAAAAAACTTTCCCAATATGAATGAAAGTTAACAGACCATTAGAGAGCTTACAAAAATAAATATAGATTTAATGCTTTCCCAATGATTCATTATAATAAATTTAAAAGAGCACACGATTGAAACACCAAAAATCTCTTTTAAATAAATAAATATGTTCAACAAATTTTGTGAACTCTTATTCGTTGTGGGAAACTTTTACCTCGTCAGAATAAACGTTAATACCTTATAAAAAATAAAATAAGTTGATATTTTTACTGTAGAAACTTAGTTTAGTTTTTAATTTATACAATTAATTTATTCAATGAAGCAAATCAAATCGGTAAATTTTGAGAAACTGAATTTTGAAAAAATTCACGAAAAACACGAGAAATAATAATCAACGCGTTAACGAACGTGATTAGGAACTCAAAATTCCGATTTCTCAGAAAATTTTACAAAAAACTGTTATATAATACAGGGTTGCTACAAGTGAGAAAATTCCAGAAAGTCAGGGAAAGTCATTAAATTTAAAACTAGTCAGGGAATTTCAAGGAATTTCAGGGAAAACCGAACAGAGTCAGGGAATTTTTGATAAAATTCCGTTGAAGATAATTTTATTATTTTGTTGGAAATTCAAACTTTTTGTTGAAGTCATTCTTTTTGTTTGAGAATACTTTTTTTTTTGTTCGATTCAACTGTTTTTGGTTTCAGATTAAAATATATTTTAGTTGAAATCTCAACTATTACATTTTAAGTTGAGAATTCATCTTTTTTGGTTGAAAAAACAAATACTCAGTTGAAAGTGGAACTACTTTGTTGAAAATTTATTTTTTAGTTGATGAATCATTTCAGTTAAAAAAAAAAATTTTTTTTGTTCAAAAATTGGACTATTATGCTGAAAATTATTTTTTGGTTGGAAATTCATCTGTTTGGTTGAAAACTTGAATATTTTGTTGAAAATATATTTTATATTCTTGAAAATTAATTTTTTTTACTGAAAATTTAACTACTGTATTTTAAGTTGAAAATTTATCTGTTTTAGGTGTAAATTCCTCTTTTTTGGTAGAAAAGTAATCTTAGTAATTGAAATATCTTTCTCATTTCTTTGGTTTAATATTCGTTTTTTTTTTTGTTACAAATTAATTTTTCTTGCTGAAAATTCAACTATTGTATTTTTGGTGCAAAATTTATATTCTTCAATTGAAAATTCATGTATCTGGTTGAAAATTTAACTACTTAGCTGAAAATGAAACTACTATGTTAAAAATTCATTTTTTTGGTTGACGATTCATCATTTCATTTAAAAATACTTTTTTGTTGTTGAAAATTGGACTATTTTGTTGAAAATTATTTTTTGTTGGTTGAAGATTAATTTTCTTTACCAAAAATTTAATTTATTATATGTTAAGTTGAAAATTTATCTTCTTCGTTGAAAATTTATCTGTTTGGTTTAAAATTGGAATATTTTGTTGAAAATTTATTTTTCAACTGAAAATTCGTCTTTTTTGGTAGAGAATTAATCTCATTAGTTGAAATATCTTTTTGGTTAAAAATTAATTTCTTCGTTTGAAAATTGAACTATTTTGTTAAAAATCTTTTTTTTGTTGAAAATTTATCTTTTTTACTCGAAAACTCATGCTTTTTTTGGTTGAAGGTTCATCATTCTAGTTAAAAATTAATTTCTTTAACTGAAAATTTAACTATTCCATTTTTTGTAGAAAATTTTTCTTTTCTGATAGAAATTTAATCTTCTTGGTTGAAAGTTCATCTGTTTGATTAGAAATTTGAATATTTCATTGAAATTATTTTATTTGGTTTTTAAATTTTTTTACTAAAAATGTAACTGTTCTATTTTTGGGTAAAAATTCATTAGTCTTTTTTTTTGTAGAAAACTCATCTTTTGAGTTTACACTTTAACTATTTGATTAAAAACTCATTTCATTGGTTGAAATTGTAACTATTTTGTGGAAAATGCAAATTTTTTGGTTTAATTCAACTGTTTTTGATTCAAAATTAAAATATTTCGGTGGAAATATCAACTATTACACTTTTTGTTGAGAATTATTTTTTTTTATCGAAGATTCATCACTTTGGTTGAAAATTGTTTTAACTGAAAATTTAATGCTTCTATTTTTTATTCAAAATTGATCTTTATAAGTTGACAAATCAACTATTCGGTCGTATGTCACAAAAATGTTGTAATTTCAATCTGATATGAATTTTTATTATGGTACATAGACTACGACTTACTAAATTTATTACAATGTTGCAAAAGCCTAATCCTGATATGAATTTTTTAACGGCTACAGTAAAATTTTTGACCTTGTGGTTTACGACTGCATGGAACTAAATTAAAGTTGCTTTTTATGCAATATTGACTTATGACATTTTTAATTTAAGGACAGTAGAATATGAAGCGTAATTGTTTAATTAATTGACTTTTACACAGACTTCATAGCCAAAAATGTTCTCAAAGCAGGGGAAATACGGTGACTTCACGAAAATAGGGGAATTATAGCGGAATAAATTTTTTCAAATAAAATAAATGCCGGTAAAATATTGAATTCAATATGAAACACTTAAAATTCCTGCAATTTCAAAACGAAATATATTGAATTTTTCACAAAATAGTTGAATTATCAACCAAAAAAGATTAATTTTCTACAAAAAAAAATGAATTTTCGACAAAAGTTGAATTTTGAAGCTAACTCTCAAATTTTCTGGAAAACAGACGATCTTTGACCCCGAAAAGTTGAATTTTCAACAAAAAAGTTAATTTTCAACCAAGAAAAATGAAGTTTCAACAAAATAGTTAAATTTTTAACCTGCAAAGATGAATTTTCAAACAAACGATCGAACTTTTAAGCAAAGAAGATTAAACTTCAGCTAAAAGAACTGCATTTTCAACCAAATAATTGAATTTTCAAGCCAAAAAGACAAATTTTTCAGAAGGCAGTTGAATTATCAACAAAAGATGAATTACCGTCGAAAAAAAAAGATTACTTTTTAACAAAATATTTTAATTTTCAAGCAAAAAAGATGAATTTTCTAAAAAGAAAGAAGAATTTTTAACAAAAGTTGATTTTTCAAGCTGAAAAAGTCTAATGTTCTAGAAGACGGTTGACTTCTAAACCTAAAAAGTTAATTTTCAACCAGGAAATATTAATTCAAAAACTAAATTTTAACCAAAAACCGATGAAATTTCAACCAAATATTTGAATGTACAAGCCAAAAAGAAAAATGATCAACAAACCAGTTTAATTGTCGACTAAATAATTAAATTTTGACTTTTTAAGAAATTAGTTGAATTTGCAACGAAATAGTTGAATTTTTAACCAAAGATTTGAATTTTTAACAGAAAATTTGCACTTTTAACCAAATATTTGGATTTTCAACCTACAAAGATGAATTTTTAACCAAATAGACTTATTTTTCAGAATACAGTTGAATTATCTCCAGAAATGTTCAGTATAAACCAAGGAAAATCAGTTTTCTAGCAAAAAGGATGAATTTTCAATCCAAAAAGATGAATGCTCTATGAAAAAAAAACGAATGTTCAACAAACCAAAAAATGAGAAAAACAGACCAAAAAATGAAAAACGAAACAGTAATTGTCGACTGAATAACTCAATTTCGACATTTTAACAAATTAGTTACTTTTTTCTCGCATAAAATATTTGAACTTTTAACCAAATATTTGCATTTTCAACCTACAAGGATGAATTTTCAATCAAATAGACTTATTTTTCAGAAGACAGTTGAATTGTCAACAATCCAAAACGACGAATTTTCTATCTAAAAATACGAATTTTCAACAAAACAGTTGAATTTTCGACCAAAAAAGATGACTTTTTCACAAAATATTTAGTTGAATATTTCAACTAAAAAAGGTTAATTTTCTATAAAAGAAATGAATTTTCAAAAAAATTGTTTTTTTTTCAGTTAAAAAGTCGAATGTTCTATGAAAGACTTGACTTTTAAACCCGAAAAGATTAATTTAAAAAAAAGAGATTTTTCAACGAGAAAAATGAATTAAAAAAAAAATCAACCAAAAATAAATGCATTTTAAACCAAATATATTTTAATTTACAAACCAAAACGAAGAATGATCAATAAAACAGTTTAATTGTCGAATTAGTGATTAAATTTCGACCTTTTAAAAAATGAGTTGAATTTCCAACAAAATAGTTGAATTTTTGAAAAAATATTTCAATTTTTAATCAAATATTTGGATTTCCACCCAACAAAGATTAAATTTCAAACAAATAGACTTACTTTTCAGAAAACAGTTGAATTATCAGCAAACAAATTTTACTATGGGCCAAGGAAGATGAGTTTTCTAGCAAAAAATACGACTGTTCTTCAAAAGGATGAATTTTCTATGCAATAAGACGATTGTACAACGAACCAGTTAAATTGTCGACCAAAAAAATGAGCTTTGAATAAAATAATTGAATATTTCATCTGAAAAATATTAATTTTCTACAAACGAGATGAATTTTCAAAAAAAGAACAATTGACTTCTATACCCGAAAAGATTTTTCAAACAAAAAAAGTTCATTTTCTACCAGGAAACACGAATTTAAACAAACAATTTTCAACCACAAACAAATGTATTTTAATTTACAAACCAAAAGGACGAATGATCAACAAAATAGTTTAATTGTCGAGTTAGTAATTAAATTTCGACTTTTTAAAAAATGAGTTGAATTTTCAACAAAATAGTTCAATTTTTAACAAAATATTTGAATTTTTAACCAAATATTTGGATGTTTAACCTACAAAGATAAATTTTTAACCAAATACACTTATTTTTCAGAAGACAGTTGAATTACAAACAAAAAACATTTACTATGAACCAAGATGAGTTTTCTAGCAAAAAATATGAATGTTCAATGCAAAAGGACGAATTTTCTATCCAATAAGACGGTAATTAAATTTCGACTTTTTAAAAAATGAGTTGAATTTTCAACAAAATAGTTGAATTTTTAACAAAATATTTGAATTTTTAACCAAATATTTGGATTTTTAAATTACAACGATAAATTTTTAACCAAATACACTTATTTTTCAGAAGACAGTTGAATTATCAACAAAAAAACTTGACTATGAACCAAGAAAGATGAGTTTTCTAGCAAAAAATACGCATGTTCAATCCAAAAGGACGAATTTTCTATCCAATAAGACGAATCAACAAAATATTTTAAGTAAAAAAGATTAATTTTCTACAAAAAGCGATAAAATTTCAATAATAGTTGAGTGTTCACGCTAAAAAGTTGAATGTTCTAGAAAAAAAAAAGATTAATTTTTGGTCAAAAACAATTGCATTTTCAATAAAACAGTTGAATTTTAGACTACACGATTAAATTTCGACTTTGGAACAAAATAGTTTGATTTTCTTAACGGGTTATTATTATTATTTCAGTTCGCATTGAAGCGAAATAACGAGAAAGGGGAAGTTTCTAGAAAAAAGGGGGAAAAAAGGAATTCTATAAAAAAGGGGGAAACGAGGGGAATAGTGCAATGTCGGTTTAAGGCTTCGGAATAACAATTTTTCATTTAAAATAATTAAATCTAAAGTTATCTTCATTATTCAATCATGAGCCATGAACGTTCTACGAAGTTTTAATGCAATAAAGATGAAAAATAAACTTTTTATATGAAAATTACCAATTTTCATGCTGTAGGTAGTATTAAACGACTATTCACAATATTAAACAAATAAGACTTTATTTTATGAAAGAAAATAATTGATACAGAACAGAAAATATGTTTCTCAAAAAAGGAAAAAGAATATATAATTTACTTCCAAATTTTGCGAGCAATTTTGAACAAATCCTCAAAATGAATAGTATATTTCGTATATATTCACTACTTCGTAGTTATTTTCTGATATATGTAACAATATACAAGATTAATGGATTTGTTTGCTGTTATTTTTAAATTAAAGCTGATTAAATATTATGCAAATCATCCAAATGTTGAAATAGAGGTTACAGCAATGGAAATGAGGTTACAAGGTCACTTGCACGTAAAAAACAATCCATACCGACAATGACTCTCGAAATAAAGTACAGGAAAGACGTAATTAATAGAAATTATCAATTACTTTCAATTGTCGCAGGTGACATTCTCACTTTCCCGTAACTACTCCAAAACAAGAAATCAATGCATTTTCAAAGACGCAAATAATTTGTCTAATTAGTGGAGCGACTAATGAAGTCAGGGGAGGTTAGGAAAGAAAATCAGGGAAAATTCTTACGCTACAGCTGGATCATCATCGAAATCTCCTCCAGTCAAGGCTCGGAAAATGGACATGTTGATGTCGAAAGGTTTTCGGTCACTGAACCTAAATTGTCAGCTGCCACTTTCTCAGGGAACAGATCGGAGAATTATTTCTAAAAAAAGTCACCACGAGCTTCACCAACGAAAGGGCGAATTCTCGAATTCACTCACTAACTCTAATTCACGCCTAAATATGCGAAATAAGCTGCCTTTGTCACGAAAGTTCTAGATTTTACTTCACAGTTCAGTACACATCAGTCAGGGCCATGAAGAATGAAGATTTAGAAGTGACAGGGCGCGACATCTGACAGTTATTGCTCGAAACATTTTAATGTGAATGTCGATACTCCGTGGCGCGATAAATTTAAATTTGTATACATAGGTATACATTAGGGTGTAGAGTTCTTAAATGCTCTCGAGAATATGCTCAGCATTTAGGTTCGAACAGAGTATTTATAGACATTTAAGAGAATTTAAAGCATTTATTTTTTACACAAATATGTACATAATAATCAATACATATATTTTTACAAAAACATTCTAGAGTGAAATAAACATTTTTTTTTTTAATTTCAGAGTTGCTACTGTAATTAATTCATCTTTTTTGGTAGAAAATTTAATAACTTAGTTCAAAGTAGAACTACTTTGATGAAAATTCATTTATTTGGTCGATGATTCATCATTTTAGTTGACAAACCTTTTTTTTGTTTAAAAACTAATTATTTTGTTGATAATTATGTTTTCTGAATGAAAATTAATTGTTTTTACTGAAAACTTAACTCGTACATGTTTGGTTCAGAATTTATCTTTATAAGTTGAGAATTCAAATATTTGGTTTAAAATTCCTGTATTTTATTGAAAATTCAAATTTTGTAGGAGAATATTCAATCTTCTTGGTGACTAATTCATCTTTTTTTCTGGAAATTCCTTTAAAAATTCAAATGTTTAGTTGAAAATTTATGTACTTTGATTTGAAAATTCATCTGTTTTGCTAGAAAATTCATTTTATTGGTTGGAAATTGATGTTTTTGGTTGAAAATGAGTTTTTTATTATTTAGAGATAATTTTTTTAACTGTAAATGTTCCATTTTTGTCGAAAACTTATCTTTTTTGATAGAAATTTAATCTTCTTAGTTGAAAATTATACTATTTCGTTAAAAATTTACTTTACTTTTATTGAAAATTAATTTTTTTACTGAAAATTTAACTATTCTATTTTGTGTTGAAAATTTATCTGTTTTCGATACAAATGTAACTATTTGTAGAAAATTAATCTTTTTTGGTTGAATTCAACTATTTTTGGTATAAAATTAAAATCCTTTTTGTGGTTGAAACATAATATATCACGTTTTTCGTTGTTTTTTTTTTCACCTTTTTTTCATCTTTTTTGGTAGAAAATTCAACTACTTAGTTCAAAGTAGAACTACTTTATTAAAAATTCATGTATTTGGTCGATGATTCATAATTTTATTTGAAAACCCTTTTTTTTGTTCAAAATTTAATTATTTTGTTGATTATAAGTTTTTCTAGATTAAAATTAATTGTTTTAACTGAAAACTTAGTTCGTACATGTTTGGTTCAGAATTTATCTTCATAACTTGAAAATTCAAATATTTGGTTTGAAATTTCTGTATTTTATTGAAAATTTAAATTTTGTAGGAGAATATTCAATCTTCTTGGTGACTAATTCATATTTTAGGCTGGAAGTTAAATTAAAAATCCGAATATTTAGTTCAAAATTTATGTACTTTGATTTGATAATTTATCTGTTTTGCTAGAAAATTCATCTTATTGGTTGAAAATTGATCTTTTTGGTTGAAAATGAGTTTATTATTATTTAGAAATAATTTGTTTACTGAAAATTTAACTATTATATTTTTTGTTGAAAATTTATCTGTTTTCGATGAAAATTTAACTATTTGTAGAAAATTCATCTTTTTTGGTTGAATTCAACTATTTTTGGTATAAAATTAAAATCCTTTCTGTGGTTGAAATATAATATATCACGTTTTTCGTTGTTTTTTTTACGTTTTTTTTCTATTTTTTGGTACAAAATTTAAATACTTAGTTCAAAGTAGAACTACTTTATTAAAAGTTCATTTATTTTGTCGATGATTCATCATTTTAGTTGAAATACCTTTTTTTTTTATTCAAAATTTAATTATTTTTCTGATAATTATGTTTTCTACATGAAAATTAATTGTTTTCACTGAAAACTTAACTCGTACATGCTTGGTTCAGAATTTATCTTCATAAGTTGAAAATTCAAATTTTTGGTTTAAAATTCCTGTATTCTATTGAAAATTCAAATTTTGTAGGAGAATATTCAATCTTCTTGGTGAGTAATTCATCTTTTTGGCTGGAAATTCCTTCAAAAATTCAAATATTTAGTTGAAAATTCATATATTTTGATTTGATAATTTATCTGTTTTGCTAGAAAATTCATATTATTGGTTTAAAATTGATCTTTTTGGTTGAAAATGAGTTTTTCATTATTTAGAGATAATTTTTCTAACTGTAAATGTAACTGTTCCATTTTTGTCGAAAATTTATCTTTTTTGATAGAAATTTAATGTTCTTAGTTGAAAATTATACTATTTCGTTAAAAATTTACTTTCATTTTATTGAAGATTAATTTTTTTACTGCAAATTTAACTATTCTATTTTGTGTTGAAAATTTGTCTGTTTTTTGGTTGAAAATTTATTTTACTAACTGATAATGATCCTACTTTATTTTTGGTGAAAAATTTATCTTTTTAGTTTAAAATTAAATTTTTTTAGTTGAAGATTCATCATTTAAGTTGTAATTTCATCTTTTTGGTTAAAAATTAATTTCTTTGGTTGAAAATTTAGCTGCTTTGTTAAAAATTCATCTGTTTTTTGGTTGAAAATTTATTTTACTAACTGAAAATGATCCTACTTCATTTTGATGAAAAATTTATCTTTTTAGTTTAAAATTAAATTTTTTTAGTTGAAGATTCATCAGTTTAGTTGAAAATTCACTTGAACTATTTCATTTTTTGTGGAAAATTTACCTTTTTTGATAGAACTGTAATCTTTTTCGTTAAAAAATTATCTGTTTAGTAGAAAATTTAACTATTCTATTTTCTGTTGAGAATTCATTTCTTTCATTGAAAAAAGAAACTATTGAGTTAAATATTCGTTTTTTGTTAATAGAAAATTCATCTTTTGGATTAAAAAGTCCACTATTTATTGGTCAAAATTGAATATTTTTGGTTAAAAATTCATCATTGTGATTAAAAATTAATTTCTTTGGTTGAAAATTCATTTCTTTTTAGTTGAAAATTAAGTTTCTTAAACTGAAGATATAGCTATTCCATTTTCGCTTGAAAATTTATATTTTTAGTTAAGAATTAATTAATTTGGCTGAAAACTGTTTTTTGTATTTACTTTTCTAACTGCAAATTGAAACATTATATTTTTGGCTTGTGAATTTCTCTTTTTCAATTTAAATTGAATTATTTTGTTGAAAATTCATTTTTTTGGTTGAAAATTGATTGCCGTAACTGAAAATTTAATTCTTCTATTTTTGGTTAAAAAATCTTTGTTTTTTATGAAAAAAAAATATATATTGTTTAAAATTCGTTTTTTTGTTGTTGAAAATTCATTTTCTGACATTTCAACTATTCTAATTTTGGTTGAAAATTTATTTTTGTTAGATGAAAATTCATGTACTTTGTTGAAAATGAGTCTTTTTGCGTATTTTTCACTATAAATCTCTTTGGCGCTGATTTTTAATTATTTCTTTCCAAAAATGTTTCTTTAGATTCACCTAGTTACGAATTCCACTTCTAGAAGATTTATAATATTCTTAGACCAACAGAAAATTGTTTGGTAGACGTTGAATTTTGAACTAAAATGGATAAATTTTCAACCAAAACATACATATCTTCAACAAAATACATGAATTTTCAAATAAAAAAAAAATATCTAACCAAATAGTTGAATTTTCGACTAAACAATATAAAGAAACCAAAAATGGAATGGTTACATTTTCATTTAAAAAAAATGATTGTTTAACCAAAGAAAATGTTAACAAAATAGTTAATTTTTCAACGAAAGAAATTAATTTTCAACTAAAATTATGAATCTTCAACACAAAAAAGTACCATTTTTAACAAAGTAGTTCAACTTCCAACCAAAAGTTATGAATTCTCAATTAAAGAGGTAATAGTTGAAATTTCAACCAAAGAAGATTTTCATTTTTAATCAGTAGTTGAGCTCAACCAAGAAAGACGAATTTGCAACAAAATAGGTACATTTGAAACCAAACAGATGAATTTTCAACCAATCAGATAATTTTGTACAAAAAAAAAAAAAAAAAAAAACTTTCAACAAAATACATGAATTTTTTTTCCATTGCACAAATAATTTCAAATAAAAAAAGATGACTTCTTAACAGAAAATGTAATAGTTGATATTTGAACCAACAAATATTTTTTCGAAAAAATAGTTGAATTTGCCCTCAAGGCAGAAAAGAAATTTACCAGAATGTTGAAGTTTCAAGCCAAAGAGGCGAATTTTCAACAAAAAAGTTGATTTTCAACCAAATATTAAAATTTTTATCGAAAAAGATGAATTCTCAATGAAAAATGTAATAGACGAAATTTCAACCAAAAAAGACGAATTTTCAACAAGATTGTTTAATTTTAAAATGAATAGAATAATTTTTAACAAAATACATGAATTTCCAGCTACAAAAGATCAATTTCAACAAAATAATGCAATTTGAAACCAAAGAGACGAATTTTCAACAAAATATATGAATTTTCAACTAAAAAATGTGAATCCTCAACTAAATGTATAATAGTTAATATATTTCAACCAAACAAAAATTTAATTTAAAATCAAAAACAGTTTAATTCAACCAAAAAACTAATTTTCAACAAAACAGTTGAATTTTTAACCGACTGGCATGATTTTCCTTCAAAATCGTTCAATTTCGAACAAAATAATTAAATTTTCAACCAAATAATTTAATTTTTAACCAAAAAAGATTAATTTTCAATCAAAATAATAAGTAAAATAACTGGAATAGTTAAGTTTCCGGTTAAAAAAATTCATTATCAACCAAAGAGAAATGAATATTTAACTCTGGAATTATTTTTTTCATTTCTTTCCAAGTGTTTTTATAGATTTTAGACAATTTTGAACCCCAATTTGGAAGAAAAATTTCAATTTTTCTATATTGGACTATACATTCTATGGCTATCTGCCACCAAAATTTGAATAGTGAAAATAAAAAAAATAGTTGGAATTACAGTAAAATTGATTTATTGCCGTAAAAAGACTTGTGAACTACATTCCGAAAGTAAATAAAAAAATAACGTTTTTTATAGGCACTGCTACCAAATAATTGGATTTTCACCAAAAGATGAATTTTCAACTAAATACTTGCATTTTCTACTAAAAAAAAAGATATTATATATATGAAGATATGAATTTTCAAACAAAAAAGACGTATTTTCTATAAAACAATTGAATTTCTACCCGAAAATAAGAATTCTTAACAAAAAAGTTAATTTTCAACTGTAGACTCTAATTTTCTACCAATTTGTTGAATTTTCAAGCCAAAAAGAGGATTTTTCTACAAAGCTGTTCAATTTTTAAACCGAAAAGATGAATTCTCAACGAAACCTGTAATACTTGATATTTCAACAAAAAAAATGTATTAGTTTAAAATAAAAAAAGTTGAATTCAACTGAAGAAGACGAATTTTGAGTAAAATAGTTAAATTCTCATCAAAATAGATGAATTTTCAACCAAATAGTTGAATCTTAATATAGAAAATATCAATTTTCAATTAAAAATATAATTTTTCAATCAATAATGGTATAGTTATATTTTCAGTTGAAAAAACTGCTTTCATTTTTCACTCTAAAGATGAATTGAAATTCAACTAAAATGATGAATCTTTACAAAAAAGAAATTGGTTTTTAACAAAGTAGTTGAACTTTCAACCAGGTAGTTGAATGTTTAAACAATAAATAGGAATTCTCAAACGAAAAGTGTAATTGATATTTTAACAAAAACGATTTTTATATAAATTAAAAAAGCTAAATGCAATAAAAATACCAATATTAAAAAACATAATTAAAGTTCGTACCAAAAAGATGAATTTTCAATCAGGAAGATACATTTTTAACAAAGTAGTTCAACTCTTAATCGAGTTTCAGAATTTTTAATCAAGGAAGATGAGTTTTTAACAAAATAGTTGCATTTCCAACATATTAATTAAATTTTCAATCAAATATTAGAATTTTTAAACAAAACAAACATTTAAATGAAAAATCAAGAAGGGGAAATTTTTTGAAAACAGGAGAAAAAACAGATATTCTTTAATAATATTCTTTAAGTAATTTTCAAGCTTACTAAGTCATTATTGAACTGTACCGTTACCGGGACATCTTTCGCAAAAGTTGCAAACTTTCTGAAAATTTATCATCAAGAAGCGTACTAAACGTTTACCTAACAAGGAAGGTACTTCAGGTGTCCCTCGCCGATTTGATTATCCCTGATGTATGTTGTAGTACTCGAAAAACTAAACGACACGTATTTTTTCTTATCTGCGGAAAAACACTTTAAGGGGGTGAAATAGCCTCTCAAAGATAGGGGTCGCAAGTGTCGATTGTATAGTTGTGTGTATAAAAACAAAATTGATTTCGACCAAACCTACTGGAAAAGTTTCCTTGTGATGAAAGATGAATAACGTAATTTTCTCGAAAAAGAAAAAAAACTTTGGGGGGTAAACCACCCCTACATATTTTTAAACTTGTGCTGAAAATTGCTAAATTTACAGAAAAAAATTAAAAATATATATATTTTGCACTTGAGACAAAAATAAAGTTGACGTGTTTCGACAAAAAAAATTTATAGAAAAATTAATGGGGGTAGCTAACCCTAAAAACTTTTTATTTTGTGTCTATGATAATATATAGAGTTTACATACACAAAAAAAATTGGGAAATTATTTTTATAATGAAGGAAGTAAAATAGAGTCTATCCAACATAAAGAGAAAAATCACGCGGGGGTAAACCACCCCTACACGTTTTTAAATGTGCCGGAAATGGCTGAATTCATAGGTGAAAATTTTAAAAAAATATATATTTTGCACTTGGGACAAAAATAAAGTTGACGTATTTCGCCAAAAAAAATTTTTAAAAAATTAATGGGGTAGCTACCCCTAAATACTTTTTATTTTGTGTCTATGATAATATATACTTTACGTACACAAAAAAAAAATTGGAAAATTATTTTCACAGGCAGGGCTAACGACTGTAAACTCATTCGGAAAAAAAGAGAAATTTTCGAAAAATCCAGTATCGGAAACGAAAAACTTGCAAAAGAAGAAGTCTATTCAATTTTCTTTTTCAAAAGTATTTTTACGGCATTAAATTTAATTTCAATGTAGATAAAAGCGGTGAGTTTTTTTTCGTCGCAATACTAGTGTTAAGTAAATAATTTTGAATAAAAATGTTCTTTGAGCATCTCTGTTTTATTTTATAGACAAACAACATCCATTATAAAAGAAATAAGGTAGTTTATTCAGAGTTTACGGAGATGCGAATGTGTGGCCCAAGGCAGGGCCCTCGGAACCTGCCTTGGGTCAAATGTCCAATTTTTTGAAAACGCTTTTTGTATGTAATAATGTGAATAAAAATCTGAACAAATATTTCCATACATATTCAAGTGGGCACCTTCCCCTATTCAGATTTTTCATGTTCTGTTTGATGATTATAAATGTTAATATGTGAAACAATTTAGGGGTAGTAACCCTCTTGAATGATTTTTTTTTCTTGAAAATACATCAATACCTTCATCCTCTTTTCCGTGTACAACACGTATTTTTTTTGGAGTTTTTTGCTCGATTTTAGACTTATTTTTGCAATTTCATACATAATTGGGGTGTGGTTTACCCCCGCCCAATTTTTTTATTCATGTTGGATGGACTCTAATTAACTTCCTTCGTTATAAAAATAATTTCCCAATTTTTTGTGTGTATGGAAACTATATATTATCATAGACACAAAATAAAAAGAGTTTAGGGGTAGCTAGCCCCATTAATTTTTATACAAATTCTTTTTGGCGAAACACGTCAACTTTATTTTTGTCTCAAGTTCTAAATATTTTTTTTTTAAATTTTTTCCTGTGAATTTAGCAATTTTCAGCGCAACTTTGAAAATATGTAGGGGTGGTTTACCCCCGCCCAATTTTTTTATTCATGTTGGATGGACTCTATTTTACTTCCTTCGTTATAAAAATAATTTCCCAATTTTTTTTGTGTATGGAAACTATATATTATCATAGACACAAAATAAAAAGAGTTTAGGGGTAGCTAGCCCCATTAATTTTTATACAAATTCTTTTTGGCGAAACACGTCAACTTTATTTTTGTCTCAAGTGCAAAATATATATATTTTTAATTTTTTCCTGCGAATTTAGCAATTTTCAGCACAAGTTTAAAAATATTTAGGGGTGGTTTACCCCCCCAAAATTTGTTTTTTTCGAGAAAATTACGTTATTCATCTTTCATCAGAAGGAAACTTTTCCAGTAGGTTTGGTCGAATTCAATTTTGTTTTTATACACAAAACTGTACAATCGACACTTACGACCCCTATCTTTGAGGGGCTGTTTCACCCCCTTAATGTGCTTTTCCGCAGATAAGAAAAAATACGTGTCGCTTAGTTTTTCGAGTGCTACAACATATATCAGGGAAAATCAAATCGGCAAAGGACACCTGGAGTACCTTCCTTGTAAGTTTGTAATTTTACTTCCACTGGAATCCCCCCCCCCGCACCGAACTGTTACAAACTACAGTTTTTAACCTCACGCCCCCCCCCCTCTCAAATTGGTAAAGTAATTTTTGGACGACCCCTAATCTATGTTTTTCCGTAGTGAAATTTAAAAACTGACAACTTCAAAAGCCAAAAATTAAGAACCTTCGAAAAAATTATTTGCGAATTTAAACTTTTGAAACTAAACAACTTTTGTTTCAAGGTTTCAAAAATTTAACTTTTTCTGAATTGCGCATTCAAAATTATGATTTTAAATTGAAATTTCAGAAATTTCTAAGATGATGAAAATTATTAAGAGGTAACATATCATGAAGTATGAAATGACATTCAAAGTGAGTGGATAGATTTTATTATTGATTATATTATAGATATTATATTTTAGATTGATTAATCTATGAAAAGAAACATTTATCGTTATCTTCACTAATCAAAATCGAAGAATTGTAAAGATTGTAAACATTCAAAGTTTAATTATTCCTAAAACGTTAAAAATTATATGATTTCTATTTGGAAGCTTCAAAAATAATGAATCCAAGGCTAATGAAACCGTTAAAAATTAAATAAATTCAAACTTTGTTTAAATTGAAGTATTCTAAAATTAGGTTCGTGAAACTAATGTCCTACATTATTGCATATCATATTTCTGTGAGTATTAATTACATTAATAAGAGAATGATTCGATAATTTAATTATTTCTAACAAGCTGTATTTCGTTGGCTTTGCGCCTCAGCGGAGGGTAAAGGCGACCGCAGCTTTTTATGAAAATCAAAACACCGAAAGATGGGAAAATATGCTGGGTCGCTTCTGTGATATTTTATGTATTGGAGAATTCACCTTCAAACATATCCAGCAAGAAGAATAAGTTATTTTAAATAAAAATAGTGATAGCTGTGATACAACCTCTTATTTTTTCACATTATACTAGAAACGGACTACACGCAAATATTTCTACCGCAAAAATTAAAAAAACCTGCTCTACCGACCGGTAGACTCAATTTTTTTTACCGACCGTTTTTTTAGTAAGCACTTGTAAACTATTATCTTGGTCGCGCTTGTCCCTCTGGTGTGGTCCCAATTATTTACGATATTCAATATATTTTGGACTTCTTTTCTTTGCTTCTGATGTGTCCCCTAAGGGTTTACATTTTCTTGTACCTCTCCCCTATTCCTTTACACACCCCCACACATTTACTTGGTGGTGGTAGAGGACCTACAGTTTAAGGTGGGTTCCGAACCACCAAGAGCAACAGCTTTGAGTACTCAGAGCACCTTTTTCTCTAGAGGTACCGGTCCCACGACTCTCCGGAGATGAACAACTCATTTTGCATAAAATTATTCATGATAAAATAGATTTCTGTTCGATCTTAATTTAAAATTGTTTAAATAAAGACACTAAACAAATGATTCGTTCCAATCTGCAGGGTTTGTTTATGATTATTTTCTGATTTCTTTTAATTGAGTCTAAATAATTTTACCTCAATTTCTTGAAAGAAATCTTTTTATTAAAAATGTTTGTAATAGGAATGCATCAAATATTAGCAATTTTAGAAATACATGCAACAATTTTGGATTGTTTCTTTTTCCTATTTGTGAAAATGTATCAATCTGAATAGATTGGTTTTGAATCACCCATAAACATTAGATCTGGGCACTATGGTCTATTTTCCTTCTTTATTATTCATAATTTACATATTTTCAGGTTATGAAAAATGAAAAATATTTACATTTATGCATGATATATGTTTTAAATTATTATTTTTTTAATGTCTTCCCGTTACTTATTGAAAAATAAGGTTGTCAATGGGATGTACATATTTTTCCAATTTAGAAATCACCCAGACACTTATCAAAAATAAGTTGGGATACCCTCGTCGCATATAACCAAAGATTTTATGAGGAAGATGCCATATATAAAATATGTGCATAATTGTTCTTATGTACCAGTGAGTACTTTTGTAATATTGTTATGCTGAATTTCTATTTAAAATTTTTACTTATGTCTTTTATTTTCAGATCACTTTTGATATCTTATTTTTGCATTCATTTCTGAATAATTCGTAATGATTTTTGAAATGAATTCTTATATTTTGGGTTTTTCTTAGATCTGTAAAATTTTTTGGTAACATGTGCGTTTTATGATGTTTTGGGTTAGTTCGAGAGGCTCGTTGAAAATGGGCATCGCCCGATTCGCATTCGTCTACCTGCTAAGTATACCCCCACCATTGCGCTATGCGAGTTACCCCTCACTTGCTTTTGCCAAGTATATCTGGCGTCGGATTAGAAGCGGACTTACCCTCGGACATACCTGAAATCTTGAAATTAGTATCCATTGTACTTATACTCCCTTTGTATTCAATACTCATTCATAGATTGCCTATATATTACTCTATTTTGGAAGGCTTAGAATTTAAATTCATTCGGTTTTTAAGAGTTTTAAACTGGATATTGAAAACTTCGCAAATTTTATCATTTTTAACGTTTCAAAAGTGAGATTTGACTGCAATTTTTAATATATCAATTTACAATAATTCGTCTAGGTCACAGAATTTGAAATTGATAAAATTTACACGTTAGTATCTCACATATTATTCATTTTTTCAACGTTTTAAATTTAAAATTCATTAATCTTTATGACTTTGAATTTTAGAATATTGTACAGTTAGGCTGATTCAATGTACATATTAATGTAATAATTACATTTAATCACACAATAATTGAAAAGTTAAGAATAACCATTGTTCCAAATAGTGTTTGTAGCAATAAATTTTAATTTGACGTATTTTCAAGGTTCAACTTCCCTTAATTGTCTGAATTGATGCAAATCTTACTAAAAGTAATATACCTTTGATGATATTTGGTGAAATATAAGAATTTAAATGTTTATAAACAGTTTTAGATAAACAAATTAAAATTTTTGTGCAGTTAAACGTAGAAAAAAATCGGTTTCTAAATCAAAATAGCTTGAGAATGAATAATAACACTGCATGCTAAGATTCACTCAGTGAAAATTCCTGGAATATTTTATAATTAATACTTAACTATGATCAATTGTTTCTAAAAATATTTATTAATACATTTTTATTGATGATTGTGATTAACTTAGACTTTCAACTTAATCTCAAGCTATTTGAATAGAAGGAAAAAATTCGTTGTACTTGAACTTCCAAAATATTTGGAAATTGTTCATCTAATTTGTTTATGAAAATATAAATTGTTATATTTTACCAAATATTATCAAACATATATTATTTAAACTTTAAAACTTTTATTTAATCTTTTAAACCTTTTAAATATCTTTCAAAATGATTCAAATGTTTCCTAAAATTTGTTTTAAGTTTCTGAACAATTTTTTAAATGGTCTTGAGCTCATACTTTTTTTTCGACAATTTTGGATATCTTAAAATTAATTTTTTCAAAATAAAAACTAATTGTTAATTTTCCTAGGAATCTAACGAAATTTTATTTATTCACTTGACACCTTTCAGAATTCTTAAAAAGATTCTTCTTTTGGAAATATTCAAAAATCTACATTGAAAAAAATGGTTGAAACCTTTTCTAAGTTTTGAATTATTTTTGATTCGTTTCAAAATTTCTATAAAGTTTTCTAAAAGATAAATCAAAATCGTTACATTTTTAACCTACAAAGATGCGAATTTCCAAAGAAAAAACATTAAATTATAACCAAAAACAGTTGAATTTTCAAGTCAAATAGACGAATTTTTTACAATACAGTAGAATTTTCAACTCGAAAAGTTGAATTTGAAACAAAAAAGTTAATTTTCAACAAAGAAAGATGACTTTTCCACCGTGAAAGATGAAGTTTCTACCAAAAGACGAATTTTGAACGAGTTGAATTAAACAAAACAAAACGAATTTTTAACAAAATAGTTGAATCCTCAAACAGATGAATTTTCAATCAAAAAAGATGAATTTCTGAAAATGTAATCGTTACATTTTCAGTTAAAAAAATAATTTTCAACACATATAAAATTAGTTTTCAACTAGTTGTATTTAACAAAAAAAGACAAAATTAAAAAAAAATCGAATTTGAAAAAAAAAGTTACATTTTCAACCAAAAAGGTAAATCTCGCATAAAAACAGAATTTTTAACAAAATAGTTCATCTTTCAACCAAAAAAAGTTAAATTTTCAACAATAAATATTAATTTTTCACCAAGAAAATTAATGTTGTACAAAAAAAGATAAATTTTTAACAAAATACATCAATTGTTAACAAAATTGCTGAATTTTTGAGCGAAAGAGACAAATTATCTACAAAGCAGTTGAATTCTCAACCCGAAAATATGAGTTTTTAACAAAAAAGTTTATTCTTCACCAAATAGTTGAATTTTTAACAAAGTCGTTCAAGTTTTACCCGCGCAAATGAATTTTTAATTAAATAGCTCAGTTTTCAACAATATAGTTAAAAAAATATAGACAAACGAAAGTCTTCATTTTGATCAATTTAAAAATAGAAATGTACAAAAAATGCAAAACTATAAAATAATACAAACAATTTTTTTAACACAAAGACAAATCAGACAAATCAAATTTTGTGTTCGAAATGATAATTTTTCGAGCTGGAAAAGGGAAGGGAAAAGTTCTGTCGCACCCTATCCTTTTCCCAGCTTTATGATTTCTTTACAAAAATTGTCAGAATTGCTCTATTTGAAAATTTATGATCAAAATGTCTTTTGTATTCATGCGTCAACTTTGAATTATGTCGATGAAAAAAATTTTTCGTTTTGAAACAGATGATTCAAATATTATAAATGAGCATAAGTTCCTCAATCTTCAATAAAGTGTATTAATATTATAGATCAATCGATTTTCCTCGAATCAAGGAATCTTTTCCGTTCTTGCATCAATTTTGAATTATGTTAGTGAAAAAAGTTTTACTATAAAAAATCGTGTTTTCAAATATTATGCATTACCATAGCTTCCTTACTCTTCAATAAAATGTATAAATGTTATGGGTCAATCGATTCGTCTTGAATCAACACAACTTTTCTATTCTCGCATCAACTTTAAATTATGAGAATGAGAAAATTTTTACTATAAAAAACGATTTTAAAAATATATAAATTACCATATCTTTCCTACTATTTAATAAAATGTATTAATATTGCAGATCAAACGATTCGTCTCGAACCAAGGAATCTTTTATATTCTGGCATCAACTTTGAATTATCCTAATGAAAAAAGGTTTACTGAAAAAAACCGATTTTCTAAATATTATTGAGTGCTAAAAAAAAATTCAATAAATATTTTTAGAAATCTTTAAGTCAGTTTCAAGACATTAGTGAGGAAAATAAGCCCTCCAAATTTCATCAATTTATCTGCAACAGTTTTCTAGTTATCGTATTCACAAAAAAGCGAAAAATTGTTTCTTAACAAAGTGTTTCTACCAAAATTTTCAAACAAAATAGTCGAATCCTCAAGCAAAAAAGAGTGTCTGGTAAGAGATAAGTTTTTCCAAAAATAGTTGAATTTTTATTTAAAAAAAATTTCAGCTTCACTTTTCAACGACAAAATATGACTTTTAAATAAGAAGTACATTTTCTATTAAGATACTGGAATTTTCAACCTAAGAACACGATTTAAAAAAAAAAAACAGTTGAATTTTCAACAAAATATAGTTGAATTTTTTAACCAAACAGTATCAATGTTTAACAAAATTGCTCTCGTGTTGAATTTTCCATCAAACAGTTGAATTTTGTAATTTCCACTAAAATAGATGAATTTTCAAATTAAAAAGATAAGTTTTCAAAAAAATAGTTGAATTTCTACCAAAAAAAAATTCAGTTTGGCTATTTAACAACTAAATATGAGTTTTAAATAAAAAAGTACATTGCACATTTTCTATCGAGAAATTTAAATTTTCAACCCAAGAAGACGAGTTTTCAACAAAACAGTTGAATTTTCAAGATTTATTATAATAATTCTTTTTCTATAATTCGCGAAAAAGTGCCAGTTTTTCCACCTGTTTTTGGTGTAAAAAGTTACCGATTTTTGCTCGATGACGTGGCGCATGCGCAGTGCCGACCTTTCCGGGCAACAGTGACAAAAGTGGACAGATGCAGTGGAAAAAGTAAATGGACAGTGATAAAAGTGAGGCACAGTGGAAAAAGTAAATGTTATTTCGGGTGGGTTCGTGCTGCCTCGGGTGGACTCGTGCATCGTGCGCAGCCAACTTCATTCTATTTTCCGACTGTCGTCCCTAACCTAAAAGCAATTTCCTGAAAAGTCTCGAGTTGTGTATTTTGTATGTACTTTTGTCACTTGGCAAAAGCAAAAAAACACCGTCAGTTTCTCCAAAAATACTGTGCTTGGCTTTTTTCACGAAAAATCGGAAGTTTTGAAGCCCTCAACTTTATGGGCCCACTATTCAATTGTGAGAACCAGCTTATTATTACTGCCATATTATTGCCATGGTTTTGATAATTGCCATTGTCATTGTTGCGTCAATCGACAAAAAATCGCCTTCTTTTTACACAAAAAACAGGTAAACAAAAACTAGCACTTTTTAACAAATTATAGAAAAAGTATCGTGTCCCACACATTGAAAAAGCGACGATTTAAAACTCGTGTGATAGCCACCCTCGCTCCGCTCGGGTAGCTAACTTCACACTCGTTTTAAATCTCTCGCTTTTTCAACTAGTAGCACAATATACTATTATTTAATTTCATTTTACGTGTCTTCGAAACTAAAAAGCTTCAAATTTTAGAGTAATAAACTCCATCGGAAATTATTTCTAAACTGGAACCCAAAGGGACAACAGCTTAATTTTATTGTCGGGAATCCCCGTAATAAAGTTTACAATTCTATTTACAATGTCCAGTTTAAATATCTCAGGTACGTCAGTCTTCTAAAATGTAATCCCAGGCGAGAACAAGCAAGTGAGCGGTAACTCGCATAGCGGAATGGTGGGAGTATACTTAGCAGGTAGACGAATGCGAATCGGGAATCGGCCGTTGAAAATAATGTCACTTGTCCTGGCCAACGAAAAGCTATAAAAATAAAAAGGGTCTTCCCCCCCCCCCCCTCTTAAAAGTGGGATGGAACGATTTCTAAAATCTGGCATGCCTTGAGAATTTTCGTGTTAAAAAAGAAGGTTAGTTTGCCTCAATATTTTGAATACTTCACCACGTTATTTTTGCTAGTGATATTTTCAATTAAAATAATTGTTTCTTTTTCAATATAAATTAAAACAAAATTTCTATAATTTTTCGAGACTGTCTTTGTGACTTTCAACCGTTTTTCACAGGAAGTTAATTGAGTACCATTTTTTCTTTTTCTAATTTTAAAATAAATCCTTTGATAGATCGAATTTTTAATACTTTTTCAATCATACTTTAAATAATAATTTTTACATCTGGGTCAATTTTTCACTAATGAATGCAAATTTGGATCATAAGAATATATTAAGCCTTGTAGTTTCCTATAAATAATCCCTGATGAGGGGGTCTAAATTGGCCCCGAAACATGTTGGTTCCCTTGTAGTATAAAAAAGACGGATAAAGGAAAAAGTGAGAGGTTGGTTTTGGTTGACTTTTTCTCTTTTTCTTCCTCTTTTTTCTTTTGGTTATTTTTGTCTCTAATGAGCCGAAAAGTGAGGTAGTTTAGAAGTCTTTTTTTTAAATCTGAATCTTTTTCATGCTCATTTTGCATGAAATTATTAATGATAAAATAGATTTCTGTTCGACCTTAATTTAAAAAAAAAGTTTTTCTTTTACAACGTCAATTTTCAAGATTCTAGTAAGTAGCACTATCTCTATAATAAAATAGATTTATTTAATGCAAAGCAGAATTGAAATTGTTAAGTAATAGCGATGTTATAAGCAACGTCACCTCTGTCCCACCGCCCCTCCTTACCCTACTAACAGTCAAACATGATGTCAAAACTGACATATGCTCTATAAATGAGTTTCTTCATTCATTTAAATATTAATATTTTGCATAATTTTTCTTATTTTTCCCGTGAAAAACGAAAAAGTGAAGGGAAGTAAAAA
>CAKNYM010052214.1:19576-65188 GCA_932195095.1 Andricus curvator | reverse complement strand
TCCGTCTTACTTTTTGAGTTAGAAACGCGATAAATCATCCTTTTTTTTCTTGCAATAACTATATTACGCAGTAGAAATTAACAGGACAAAGCAAAATGTAACCTTGAAAGTATTTACGGGAAAAATGCTTGAGATAAGAAATAACCTTGAACCTGTTGTTACATGAATTTAGCTGGCACAATTGCGCAATATGACTGTGACGTCATCAAGGAATGTTCTAGAACGGTCTCGATGTCAACCTCACACAGACACACGCACACAGACCACCTCACACAGACACGCACTAATACTAATTGATCCAGAACCCGCCTTACTTATCTACTTATGAAATCTGTTGATCAAAAATTGCTGGTTAACGAACAGACACCTTCGTAAAAATCGTTTTTTCTGACTTTGGGTGGTCTCAAAACGTAGAGATGTTATTAATACAAAATCAAAGAAATATAATATAAAATTCTGACAAAATAGAAGATTTTAGTTTTATGTGAAATTATTTTACATAAAACGAGAATCTTTTCATTAGGATGTGAATGTAAAAACATACGCAGTGTCTCGTCGTCCCGAAATTCGGGATGACTACACGGAAAAAATTTATCCGTAAAAATGTCACGAACTAGTAGCTAGGTCTCGGATATGAGAAAAATTCATCGGATGTTTATGTATTTTCGTAAATAACCTGCGAACTTTGAGAAAGATTGACGAACTCGATGTGAAAATTCTAAAACGGTTCATCACTTTTTTTTTACGTGAATAATTACAAAAATATTACGTGTGATTGGGAAAAGATTCTCAGAGCACTCACGAGCTTGCCCGACGAATCTGGGAACTAGAAAGTAGATTCGCCTGTACGTGGCCCACACACACACACTCCCAAACGCGCGGTGCGTGTGTGCGCTCGCATGTGTACCTTGAGCTCGTCGGATGAGTGGCTAGAAGTTTTATAATACGTATTTTGTTTGGCCTCGATGGCTGCGCGTGTTTACGCACTCCTGGTTTATGTTTAGAAAATGGTGAGCCAGCATTTTTTTTTGAGGGTTCGAATCTTTCCGAGTTGCGAATTTATAAATTAATTTAAAATTAAATCGCACATATAAAATTTTTCCTTTTTATATTTCAGTCTGAAATTTTCAGGAACTGTTCGTAGGAAATTCGAACTGTTCGTAATAAACTTCGAAATTTATCGATATATTTCTCATAGAAATAAGGATGTAATGTTTCATTTTTTTATCTCGTATCCGAGACCTAGCTACAAGTTCGTGACCTCTTCACGGGTAAATTTTTTCCGTGTAGTGCAATATTTTTCATAAGCTTGGCTAGTCGTCCCGAATTTTTGGGTGGGGGCCACATTAATAATATTGGTCCAACCCCCCTAATTTTTCGGGACGACTAGACACAGCCAAAAACATACGTTAAATTCTGGGGTTTTCCTCGGGGTTTTACCACTTCGCGACGTGGGCTGTATTTATACGCCGCCTAAAAGCATCGTGCGGCAGTATGGATTAAGCTGGCTTGAGAGTGCGGACTTCTTTGGTAGTGGCAAAATACTTTGATATCTATCGTGACAGGCAAAATGAAGCATACTCCTGATTGGTATGTTAAGCATTAATAAATTCAAGTTTACTCCTTTAGGTTCCAAATTATACGACATTACCTTATTTCTTATATTATTATATTCCTCGGAAAGTGACAGATGAGTAAAATATCTGAAATACTATTTTATTTTTGTATGTGTATCGAGTTGTGTAAGTTTAACAAAAATCGGTGAGGTGTATGTTTGTCTCGTGTGAATCCGGCATAGTTCCCGGCCAACTTGTATATAATGTTAAACTTATTTAACAATTGAAATATAAACATTTTAAAGCAATGTTTCCAAAATTGGTCAATTTTAAATATTACAATTTTCACAAGTTCAAAAATGATTCAAAATTGGAATATCCAAATAATATTTCGTTTTAAGATTACTAAATTGAAAAAAAAAGTTGACTGTCTTATAGAATTTTTTGTTTGAATTATAAAAACCGATTCGATGTGAGGGCATCATGGAACCAAAATATCTGTTTAACAACGAATGTAGTTTGGTTTGGTTCATAATTATTGTAAATAAAATTCATGACCCCAAATATTGACCTCAAACCCAATATTTGGCGAGTTTAAAAAAAAAACGACTTTGAAGTTTTTCCTGTCGGCCTTGTGGACTAGAAAAATATGTCCTCCAATTGGCCGATTAGCTCACGCGATAGCGCGCCTGGTTTGTAGGCCGAAGGTAGCAGGTCCGATTCTCGCTGGTTACACTTTTTTCCATTTTTTTGTTGTTGCAAGTTCAATTATTGAAATCTTCAAATATTAAATACCCTTCCATCTCTCATAAAAAACTGGCTTTTTCGCATAATTGTAGTTTTTTCTCAAAACTTTTTAAAAATAATTAAATAATTTATTTATAAATCATAAGCATTTATGTTGGTGCTGAGCGTAGTGAGATGGCGCCAGCCACTAGTAATAAGAATTTTTTTATCATAGTTTTGTTATTCTGCTTTTGCGCTTTAGTCCCGTGTAGAAATTTTGCTATGGCCCAGACAGGGCCCAGATCTGGAAAACAAACCTGGGCCCGATCACTGATGAAACACACGGCCCGATCGGAGCCAGATCTGGCCACCCGACCTGGCCCCGACCAATTTCCCGTTAACAGTCATTTTTGAAATTTATAATTTCTTATGATTTTGTTTATAATAATAATTTTAGAACAAGAAAAATTAATAAAGTGAACTATATTTTTATTCAAGTACCAAATATATTAACGCAAAATCAAACTATTTACAATGTCCGCCCCAGTCCTTGGCGGGAATTTCTAAAAAATAATTCTAATTTTGAGTCGAAACGGGTAATTCGCAAAAACAATTAAAATTCTGGACTAGAACAAGGAATTTTTCAAAAAATATCAATTCTGAGCTAAAACTGGAAATTTTCGAAAAGAATTAACATTCTGAATTGGAAGAGGGATTTTTTTAAAAATAATTCTAATTTTGATTGGAAACGGGTAATTCGCGAAAAGAATTGAAATTCTGGACTAGAACGGGGAATTTTAAAAAAGAATTCTAATTCTGAGTTGCAACGGAATTTTCAAATTTGATTAAATTCTGAGGTGGAACAGGGAGTATTCAAATTTCCACCAATTTTGAGCTGTAATTGGATATTTTCAAAAAGAATTAAAATTCTGGATTGTAACAGGGAATTTTTCAAAAGAATTGTAATTCTGTGTTGGAACAGAATTTTCAAATTCAAACAAATTCTCAGCTGGAACAGGAAATATTCCAATTTTAATCAATTTTGAGCTTTGAGGAAAATTGAGCTCAATTTTAAGCAAATTTTCGAAAAAACTTAAAAGTCTGCATTGGAACAGGGCACTTTTCAAAAGAAACTTAATTCTTAGTTGAAACGGGTAATTTTCGAAAAGAATTACAATTCTGGATTGGATCAGGGAATTTTTTAATATTAAAAGCATCTGACCTGGAACGGGAAATTTCGAAAAGAATTTAAATTCTGGATTGGAGCCGGGAATTTCTCAAAAGAAATTTAATTCTGACTTGAAACGGGGTATTTTCGAAAAGTATTGAAATTTCAAGTTTTTGGAAAATTCCAATTAAAACGCTTTAAAATATGTAACCATTGAAATCTTTTTAAAACTATAAGCTTAAAATTTTGAATCTTGAATTTAAAAAAATGTTACTGCGCTTACAATTTTCGAAATCATCAAAATAACTTTTTAATTAATATAAAATATCTGAATTATTGCTATAAAACTGAAACTACAAGATAAGAATGACTTAACTATGACCATTTTTCTTTAAAAGTAATAAATTTAACTCATATAAAATCGTCAGTAAAATTAAAATAAGAATGAAATAAAATTTTGAGGTTATGTCAAAAAAAAACTGAATTTCTGATACAACAGAGTCTCGATAGATGAACAATCTCGGGGGTTGCCTGAAAATAGCCTTGTTCATATAACGCGTACAGCGAAACGTAAACAGTCAGGGCCGCCTGAACCGTTTCCATAATATTACGCAATCTACTAGACTGAGTAGTATAGTGCATGCGTCCCTTCAGAGGCGGAGTCAGGTGATTTTAATACACTCAGAGAAAAGATTCTTTGGTTTGATGAAAATATCATTCTATTCAAAGAAATATTTTTTTGTTACAATGAAACTTTTGTTTTTCTTCAAAAAAATCGGCTTCTTTTTAAAGATACTTTTGGTTGAATGAAAAGATTATGTTAAAAAACGGCTTCTTTAATTACAAAAGATTTTGGTCATAAGACTTTTTGAAAAAAGTGAAAACTTAATTTGCAGGTAACAAAATTTTTTTTTCAGTGAAGAAAATCAGATTGGCTGGAACTACAAATTCTTGAACATCAACCCTAAAATGAAACTGAAGTATTTGCGGGGTGTTAATGATAAAAATAATTATCATGATGATCCTATTATCATCAAACGCTATTGCTCGAATTTGAAGGGTGTTGTGGCACACGTATGTATACACAATTCCAAATTAATTTTGTCTAATTTATTTTGTGTTCAACTGATGGCAATTATCTATTCTATTTTGTAAATTGATATTCATTATTGTTACTAAAACTTTATGTTCTTTTTAAATCTCTATTCAGTTCAGATTTGTATTTATTTTTTTTAAGGTGAATAAAGCTAACAAATATTTCAGTTCATGGTGGCAGCTGCTGTATTTATTTTGATAGCTGGTAGTAGAGCGACTATTAATTACAGGATCATGCTTGATGACCAATTGCGCGAAATCAATAAGAAACGTCATGTTACTAGTAAAACCGGATGGACTACAAAAGATTGGATATGTAAGCACGACATCTCCAAATTTGTCGTTACCAAATTTCAAATCTCAAAACACCGTTTTTTAAGCAATTTTTATCTCTTCAAGGGATATTCCTATCCGAAAATATGGAAATATCTAAATTGTCGATTTTAATGTAAAATTTGTCATATTAAAGGATGAAAGAGTAAAACTATATGATGTAATTTTTAATATGTGTAATTTTTAACATGTAAAAATATTAATAAATCTGAAATTTTTGTTAGTTTAATTATGCAGACATTTGTGACATTCTTTGTGACTGCCCTTAACTAAAACTTAATTCTCAATTATACGTGTGAATTTGGTAAAATTATTTCCTTCAAGTTTTTCAAATTACCCAATCAGCATTCAGGGAAAGCGACAACAATGCTTTCGATATTTTCGTAACACACCTATTATTTAGAGAAGGATTTAATTTAATGCAATACTTATTAATTTTACAGTTTTGGTTCATTGGGCAGCATCAGCGATTGGGGCCTTAGTTTCTGGACCTCTTATCCATTTTATTGGCAACAGAGGGTGTCTCCAACTTGCATCGATTTGGCTTTTTTTAGGCTGGATAGTTGCAGGTTTTTCAAAATCTATTGGCCAAGTCTACTTGGGTAGCATTCTGCTCGGGTATGCTGCCGGATTATCTGAAGCTCCAACCAAGGTTGAATTTTAATCTATTTTATTAATAAATTGAATTAATTGAGTTACATCAATCAATCAAATTATTTTAATGATCAATTTAGGTGATATTAGCTGAAATGTCAGATCCAAGACTTCGAGGAATGTTATTAGGTGGAACAGGAGTAGCGTATTTGGCAGGAAATTCCTTATTTTCTTATTTGGGTGCTGGAGTGCCATGGGACACTCTTGCTTTTTATGGCACGATTCCCTCAATTTTTGGATTTGTTGCAATCTGTTGGGTCCATGAAAGTCCCGCCTGGTTGATAAGGCAAAATAAGAGAGAAGCTGCTATAGAAGCTCTACTTTGGCTACGAGGCGGTGACAAGGCTCAGGTACTTTTCAAATAAGAACATTTAATAAGTAATTTAGCTTCACTTTTGAATACTTAAGTTATGATTGTCTTTTATTAATTATTCAGGTGAACAGTGAGGTGGAAATTTTGGAAGCGAGAGCCAATTCAGAGCTTCCCTGGAAATTTAATCCTGCTGTTATGAAACCACTGATTATAATTAATGTCTTCAACGTTCTTTACTATCTTAGTGGAGCTTATACTTTAATTTCCGTTTTTGTGATTTATGTACACTATGGCCCTCTTCATAGCTATTTTATTTATATGAATATTGTCTCTATCCTTTGTGCTTGGGTTTTGTTATTAATGGTGGGCAGAAGAACTCTTGGTCTGCTTTACGGATTGGGGACAGGATTTATGTCCTTAATCTTGGCTTATCAGTTATTCTATAAAGGAGTCGCTGATCACGGTGTAAGAAAGCATTGTTGAAATTAATATGTTTCTCGTTGCATAATAGTCCGGCAGATGGTGACTATTTTTTATGTCAATTGCGCAAATCGTGTCACAAGCGATTTTTTTCTGTAGATGAACCGTCAAAAAACGCTTTGAAGATGGGAGGCATCGGCATGTTATTAAAATAAAAAATTGCATTTTTGTAATTTACAGGGTGAAAAAATTGTTTCAACAAATGAAAATTGTTTTAATAATCGCCAAGTATCGTTAACAAATATATTACCATCAACCGTTATTAATTGCGTCATTAATGCTATAAAAGAATAACTTTTCACGATTTACAGGGGGATAAATGGTTTGAACAAATAGGAATTGCTTAAACAATTTAAACGTGATGTATAATTGGTTACCTTATCCGCCGAACTATGACGAATGAATAATTCATTAATTGAAAATAATGAATAAGGAACCCTATTTTTTACAGATTTACATAACTGCCTGTCTTTTAATCTACGTGCCTGTAAGCACAGTCGGTTTTATGTTTTTACATGGGATCATGGTGGGTGAATTGCTACCCCAAACAGCTAGAGGATTAGGTGGTGGCTTCATATTCTTCTTGCTTCACATAATAACTTTAGCTGTTGGTTATCTCCACCTAGAAGTGAGTTTTTCTTTAAATAACTATATTTTTATTGTTATGACAGTAATATTTGTTATAAAAATTAACAAACTAAAGTAATAAAATAATTCCAAAAAATACAGTTTTTTCAGGTGAAATTTTTTATTGAAAAACCTGGAAGTCTCCTGATTTGTGGTACTTTTGCATTTATGAATGTTATCTTTATCTACTTCTTTTTACCTGAAACAAAAGACCAGACGCTTCAAGAAATTGAGGATTACTTTCAAGTGAGTAACACAATTTTAAACATGAAAATAAATTAAATTATACAATTTCAATCGTAAAACTTTAAGGAAAGAAAAACCTAAATAATTCCCCTTTTTCATCCCAAGCCAAATGTCAGAAATAAAGAATGCCTCTTTTCCTATTCAGAACAAAATATGAAATAAATAATTACCCCCTATCATCTGAAAAGAAATATGAAACTTACAGCATTTTTTCCCCATTAACTCAATAGAAATCTTAAAAATACAAAAGGTCCCTATTCGAATGCACAAGTAAATTCAAAACAAAAATTCCCTTTTCCAATTCAGAATCAAATTAATTACTAAAATTTCGTCCATTCCAATTCAATAAAAAAAATTTCTCTTCCGATTCACAGGAAGATTGAAAATAAAAATTCTTCCCTTTCATCATAAGAAAAATGTTGAAAATAAAGTATCTTCGCCGCTTCAACTGAATTAAAATAATAACTAAAATGTTTACAATAAAAAAATTTGGACCAAATTTTCGTCAATCATGTCACTGTATGTTCGTTCGCCGGTAGTGCAAATAGATATTAATACTCAATTTTTAATGTTTTGAAATGTTTCTATTTTCGAGACATTATTCTGAAATGATTCAATTTCAAAATTCTTCACTTCAAAAAAGGATTGTTCATTTTTGAACACTTTGAATTTGGAATGATACAATTCAACTCCTGTATTATAAAACTGTCCAATTATTGTTCCAAACAAATTTTAACATAATATTCAAAAATTTCTTCAAGAATGGATTTCTAAATTGTTTATGTTTTTAATGTTAGGAAATAAAAATCCAGAGACGCTTCACGCGCATGCATTTAGGGATTTATTCTTTTCTTTGGGTGTTCGCGCGCTTGCATTTACTACTAGTTATATATAATAATACAAAGATCGACAAATGCTAAGATAATTAATTTTTTTCAGGAGAAAAATATTGTTTGGATGAATAGAAAGAAAGAACGTATACAAGCTGGAACTCTAATCTGAAGATTTATGATCATTGACCAAAAACGCTACTACCAAAGATCTAAATAATCATAGGTGCATTTTCCATATTTGGTCGACTAGATTTAGCAGACTGGAAAAACAGAAATAATGTATCATTTTTAGTAATTATATATATCAGCACTTTATACTAGTCATCCGATTCATCCAAAAATTTCAAGAATAGTCTGTATAAGTTTCGCTAAGAGATGTTCGTTTAAGTTTAATCCAATTAAGGCCTTCGAGAATTTTCAACATCTCCATAGGAAACCATCATCATGTTTTCAATGCATAATTAAAAAACTGTTTCGCCTCGGGCATCATGGCGCGCAGTGCAGGAATTTTCAACTTCCTGCACTTGTGGTGTAATATACTATTCTTGCTTTGTCTATATTCTGTATATGAAAAAACTTAACATATTTTTTTACCTAGGTCAATAATTAGATTTTAAACTATGTATATAATGTAAATATCAATACCATTGTATGGATTATATCGTGTTCAGTATTAAATATTTATATTACTTTCAAACGCGTATTTGATTTAATAGAAATTTTTATTGAAAATAAAGCGAAATCACAACAACAACATCTACGATGCGAAAAATTCCGCCAAGTAATTATTAAATTAGGAAAAAATAGGAAAACTTTAAAAATATATAGAAAAAAAATATATTGCAATCCCCCCCCCCTTCATCACATTCTCAAAGTTTGTTTAATTTTTATAATTTGATGAATGAAAAAATTTATTTTATCTTTTAGAATTACTTGGCAAACTATGTTGGTTGTATTGATAACTTTTTACAAGGTAAGAAAACGTTTCTGGTGAGATATTGAAATCTCATCAAAAAATACAAATATCAAGATTATGAAATAATTAACCACAATAGTTTACAATTCATACTTTTACTCATTCTGTCCACATTGAAGTTCCTATGTTTCCGCTCGCTTTTCGCATTTTTTTTGTCTTGCGACTTTTTTTAACGCATGTTTCAACGAAGTTTGAAATTGTTTAATTTTTAACGCTACAACTTCAAATTCGTCAATTTAAAAAGTTTTCCATTAGATCAATTTCAAATTCTTCAATTTTGAACTGTAAACATGACAAAAAAATAGTTGCATTTTTTACCAAAAAAAAGATGGTATATATATGAAGATATAAATTTTCAAACAAAAAAGACATATTTTCTATAGAACAATTGAATTTACACCCGAAAATAAGAATTCTTAACAAAAAAGTTAATTTTCTACCACTTTGTTGAATTTTTACGCTAAAAAGACGAATTTTCTACAAAGCTGTTCAATTTTTAAACCAAAAAGATGAATTCTCAACGAAACCTGTAATATTTGATACTTCAACTAATAAATATTTTAGTTTAAAATAAAAGAAAAGTTGAATTCAACTGAAGAAGACAAATCTTCAGAAAAATAGTTAAATCCTCATCAAAATAGATGAATTTTCAACCAAATAGTTGAATTTTAAAATAGAAAATATTAATTTTTAATTAAAAATATAATTTTCCAACCAATAATGGTATAGTTATATTTTAAGTTGAAAAAGCTGCTTTCATTGTTCACTCTACAGATGAATTGAAATTCAACTAAAATGATGTATCTTTACAACAAAATTGATTTTTAACCAAGTATTTCAACATTCAACCAGCTAGTTGAATTTCCAAACAAAAAATAAGAATTCTTAAACGAAAAGTGTCATTGATATTTTAACAGAAACAATTTTAGTATAAATTAAAAATAGTTAAATATAATAAAAATACGAATTTAAAAAAAAGTAGTTAAAGTTCGTACCAAAAAGATGAATTTTCAATGAAAAAAAATTTTTAACCAAGACGATTAATTTTATATCACAAAACGCGAATTTTCAACAGAATACATGAATTTTCAACTAAAAAAGATTAATTTTTAATCAAATAGTTGATTTTTCAACTAAATAAGATAAATTTGCACCTACAAATGTAATAATTAAATTTTCAGTTCAAAAAGGTTAATTTTCAACCAAAAAAGAAACGAATATAGAACGAAATAGTTCAATTTTCCATCCGAGAGATGAATCTTCAAGCAGGTATATAAATTTTTAACAAAGAAGTTCAATTTTCAATCAAGTTTTAGAATTTTTGATCAAGGAAGATGAGTTTTTAACAAAATAGTTGCATTTTCAACATATTAATTAAATTTTCAATCAAATAGTAGAATTTTTAAACAAAACAAACATTTAAATGAAAAATCAAGAAGAAGGGGAAATTTTTGGAAAACAGGAGAAAAAACAGATATTCTTTAGAAAGGAGAAAAAAAAGAGAATATGGGAAAGAGTGTGAAGTCTCAAATATGTAAGTAATTTTCAAACTTACTAAGTCATTATTGAACTGTACCGTTACCGGGACATCTTTTGCAAAAGTTGCAAACTTTCTGAAAATTCATGATCAAGAAACGTACTAAACGTTAATCTAAGTTTGTAATTTTACTTCCACTGGAATACCCCCTCCCCGAACAACCTGTTACTAACCATAATTTTTAGCATTTACCCCACCCCCCACTCAAATTGGTAAAGTAATTTTTGGACGACCCCTAATCTATGTTTTTCTGTAGTGAAATTTAAAAACTGACAACTTCCAAAACTGCTTAAGTTCAAATTTGATGCCCTTAAAAATTTAATAATACTAAAAAAAAGCGTTAACAACTATACATACGTTTGATATTAGTTTTATTTGGTTGAAAAGCCTAGCATAGTAAACTAAACATTAAAAAATTAGTAACGTTCCTGATTGAGCATTTAAAAATTAAGAAACTTCGAAAAAAATATTTGCGAATTTAAACTTGTGAAACTCAACAACTTTTGTTTCAAGGTTTCAAAAATTAAACTTTTTCTGAATTGCGCATTTAAAATTATGATTTTAAATTGAAATTTCAGAAATTGTAAAGATGATAAAAATTATTAAGAGGTAACATATCATGTACACTGTTAAAAAAATCTGATCGAAATTTAATATACATGTGAGTAAAGTCATTTGCATACCGTACATTAATTTTAATATACCATCATGTTGTAAAATTAATATACATGTATATTAAAGTCGGTAAAACAGAATGCGTGAAAACAACAAGTCCTTTGATACCTTCAGATCTTGTCAAATTTTAAAAAATAAAGCAATAACCTTACATTCGTCGACTTAATTCCTACTTACAATCAAAGTGCAACGTACGGGTGGAATTATTCCTAAAATTCGCTGCGAATGTTAGAATTTTAGCGTGAGTACAGGTGCTTGGAGGTTAGGTTTCTTAATTATTTGTTTAATTGAACTTGTCTCTGAAAAACCAGTGTAGTTTACATTCATCTAGGAGAAAATATTCTTTTTGATCATTTATAATTGAAAATTGCTGCCAGAATTGTTTTTAATTTTTGTAAAGTGCAAATATCGGACTTTTCTGATAAATGAACAATATGCGGTATATGAAATTTAATAACATAGTCTCTTAATGGCGATTCCGTATACCTAGGTTTTAGATTTAATATACAAATGTATATTAAATGTATATTAAAATTGCAAACATTTTTAACAGTGTAGTATCAAATGCCATTCAAAGTGATTGGATAGATTTTATTATTAAAAAATGAGATTTCTATAAAAAGAAACATTTACTGTTATTTTCACTTGTCAAAATCGAAGAATTTTAAAGATTGAAAACCTTCAAAGTTTAATTATTCTTAAAACGTTAAAAATTATATGATTTTTCGTTGGAAGCTTAAAAAATAATGAATCCAAGGGTAATGAAACCGTTAAAAATTAAATAATTTCAAGCTTTGTTTAAAATTGAAGTATTCTAAAATAAGGTTCGGGAAACTAAATCGTTAAAAATTAATCATTTTCAAATTGTACATCACAATTTTAGAAATCTAATGTACAAAAGTAATAACTTGAAAATCAATCATAAAGCATGTCCATACATGCGGAGCAACTTCGTGTTACATACATAGGGTAAGGAGAGGCTATGGCGACCAGTTAACAGTCAATGACTTTTTTTAAGTTCATTGTATGTGGAATTGATCCATTTTGTTTTCATTTCGAGTCCTACATTATTGTATATCATGTTTCTGTAAGTATTAATTACATTAATGAGAGAATTATTTGATAATTTAATTATTTCTAACAAGCTGTATTTCGTCGGCTTTGCCCCCCACCGGAGGGCATAGGCGACCGCAGCTTTTTATGAAAATCAAAACACGTAAAGATGGGAAAATATTATGGTTTGCTTCTGTGGTATTTAATGTATTGGAGAATTCAATTCTAAACATATCCAGCAGGAAGAATAAGTTATTTTGAATAAAAATAGTGACAGCTGTGATACAACCTCTTATTCATTTACATTATACTAGAAACGGACTACACGCAAATATTTCTACCGCAAAAATTAAAAAAACCTGCTCTACCGACCGGTAGACTCCATTTCTTTTACCGACCGTTTTTTTTTTAGTAAGCACTTGTAAAATATTATTTTGGTCGCGCTTCTCCCTCTGGTGAGGCCTCAATTGTTTACGATATTCAATATATTTTCGACTTAAAATACGTTTAATTATTATAATTACATGATATGATGTTGTTTTATCTGTCAAAATATCAAATTTTCATACTGTAAGTTTGGCCATCAATGTTGAAAACCTTATATTTCTGCCAGCGAATCTTCCATTCTTTCGTTGTCAAAACAGTTTTTCTTTTACAATGTCAATTTTCAAGATTCTAGTGAGTAGCACTATCTCTATAATAAAATAGATTTATTTAAGACAAAGTAGTATTAAAATTTTCAAGTAATAGCGATGTTATAAGCAAAGTCACCTTTGTCCCACCGGCCCCTCCTTCCCTACTAAAAGTCAAACATGATGCTCTAATAAACTGTCAAAGTGACAGTTGGATAATGTGAATTAATGAATTTGAAGATTATTATAAATGAATTTTTGCATTCATTTAAATATTAATAGTTTGTATCATTTTTCTCATTTTTCCCGTGAAAAACAAAAAAGTGAAGGGAAGTCAAAAAATCCTGGGGGGTGGGGGGCGATTGCCAGTTTCGCCACCCCGCAGATCCGCGCCAGCAATCTTCAGGGTCGTTAAATTCTGGGTTTTTATTTGTGATTTTACATTTTCGCCACAGTTCTACACCGCCTAAACACGTTATTGGGTAGTATGAATGGAACTGGCGTCGGTATCAGTTCAAACTTTAAGAGGAGAGTGGAAAATTGTACATTATCTTATTTCTTTATTATATCATTATATTTCGCAGGAAATTACTAACGAGTAAAATTTCGGAAATATTTTTTTCTTTTTGTATGTGTAATTAGATGTCGAGGGGTTAATCATTCGGATTTTTGGTGCACACTAGATTGCAAGATTGTACTTAGCATTGGAATAAATAATCTAAGAATATTGTAGAAATTAATATGAAACGTAGAGAACCTACAAAGAAACTATTTATTTTAGACCACTCATAATTTTATATGAGAGTACCCAAACATAGCGAACCTTTTGGAATCTCTTCAAATCCCTTGGTACTTTTGGAAATATGTTTGAATCTATTAAAATCTGTTGTTGAAATCCATTGAAATTTTAAAAATCCCCCAAAATCTTAAAATAATTGAAGGTCGTGGAAATCTTAATCTTCTCTCCTTGCATCTTGAAAATTCTTCGAAGTTCCTGGTAATGTTTGAAAACCCTACCAAATTCGTTGACATCTTTTTGAATTTGTGATATCTCTTTAAATTCTATGCAATCTTTTAAAATAACTTTAAATCTTTAAAATCCTTTGAAATTCTTTTAATTCTTCATATCACATGAATTGTTAAAATCCGTGGAACTCCTTGAAATAAAACTTAATTCATTCACAAAAAAATATATAACAGCAAAAATTTTTAAATCCCTATTCGAAATCCTTCAATCTTCTGAAAATTCCTTGAAACATCCCGAAATCCCTTGAAATCTTCGAAATCGCTAGGAAATCTCTCAAATTTAATGTCATTTATTTTTCACAGTTCACTAGAAATATCTTGAAATCTTTGGAACTCCTACAAAACATCTTAGAAAACCTTTGGAATTCCTCAAAATTCGAGGAAATGTTTGCAAATCTTTAAAATCCTCTAAACTCCCTCGAAATTCTTTGAAATCTGTGGAAATATTTTGAATCTCTTGAAAGCCAATAAAGTCTTTTAAATGTTTTCAAATATTTAAAAAGATTCATAATATCCTTTAAAAAACCTTAAAATCCGTGGAACTACCTCAAAATTTGTTTAAATACTTTTAAATCCCTTAAAACCTCCTGATATGTTTGAAAACCTTTCTCATTCCCTAAAATTTTGATTAAATTCTCTGGAATTGAAATTAAAAATAACTTATTCATTAAAGTTCTTTTGAAAAAAACCGCTTAAATCCCTATAAATCTTTGAAATCCTTCAATCTTGTGAAATTCCTGGAAATATACCTTAAAATCTCCCAAATCTTTGAAATCGCTATAGGAATCCCTTCAAATTCAATTTATTTTTCAAAGTTCACTATATTTTGAAAACTTTAGAACTCTTACAAAATTCTTGGACATTTCTAGAAATTTCTTCAGATTTCCTGAAATTCCTTGAAATATTTTTAAAACCCTTGACATCTTTGAAGAACATAAAACTCCTCTGAAATCGCTTGAAATGTTTCAAAATTCCCTGAAATCCGTATAAATATTTTTATATATTTTGGAAAACAATGAAATTTTTTTAAATTAGTTGAAATATTTGAAAAATCCTTTTAAAAGCATTAAAATCCGTGGACGTTTCTCGAAAATTCTCAAAATCCTTTGGAATTACTCTTAGAACGCCCTGATATTTTCGAAAATCTTTCAAATTATTCATAATTTGTATTAAATTCTTTGAAATTGAAATTAAACTTATTGATTAAAGTTCTCTTGAAAAAACCACTTAAATCCCTTAAATCTCTGAAATCGCTACAGGAATCCCTTCAAATATAATTTAATTTATTTTCCAAAGTTCATTATAAATATCTTAGAACCTTTGGAATTTCTACAAAATTCTTTGGAATTCCTTAAAATTCTCGGAAATGTTTGGGAATCTCAAAAATGTCATGCAATTTTTATGGAATCTTAAAATCCATGGAAATTCTCTGAAGTTTCTGGAAGATTGTAATTTTGATTCTTTTTGAAAGCGTTATCACGAATGAAAGAAAAAATATTTGTCTCACTAAAAAATGGTCTATAGTAAATTTGTAGATCTTTCTGGGATGAGCCATTTTGCTCCTCAACATTTTTTTCGCATCTCGTATAATTTTGCTGAGAAATATCATTTTTAATTTTTGTAAAGGCTTTTTCGATGGATAAAACCACATCTGTTGATCAAAAATGGCTGGTTAACGAACAGACAGACACCTTCGCAAAAATCGTTTTTTCTGACTTTGGGAGGTTTCAAAAAGTAGAGATTTTATGAATGAAAAGTCAAACAAATATTATATAAAATCTTCTGATCAGGATGAAAATGTAAAAATATACGTTAAATTCTGGGTTTTTACTCGGGGCTTTACCACTTCGCGACGTGGACTGTATTCATACGCCGCCTAAACGTATAGTGCGGCAGTATGGATGGAGCTGGCTTAACAGTTACAGTGGCAAAATATTTTGATATATCTATCGTGGAAGGCAAAATGAAGCATACTCCTGATTGGTGAGTTAAATATTTATAAATTAAAGTCTACTTCCTTAGGTTCCAAATTATGCGACACTACCTGATTTATTTCTTATATCATTATATTCATCGGGAAATGGCAGATGAGTAAAATATCTTAAATGTTATTTTATTTTTGTATGTGTATCGAGTTGTGTAAGTTTAAGAAAAATCGGTGAGGTGAATCTTTGTCTCGTGTGAATCCGGCATAGTTCCCGGCCAACTTGTATATAAAGTTAAACTTATTTAACAATTAAAATATAAAAATTTTAAATCAATGTTTCCAAAATTGGTCAATTTTGAATTTATTACAATTTTTACAAGCTGAAAAATGATTCAAAATTGGAATTTCCAAAAAATATTGCGTTCTAAGATTACTAAATTAAAAAAAGTTGAATATTTTAACATTTTAATAAATAAAATGCAAAAAAAAATTTCAAGATATTTTACGGAATTTCAAGAGATCTTTTTGTAGATATTGTTGGTTGAGTAAAAAAAATATTCGGAAAAACGGTTTCTTTAATTACAAAAAAGTTTTGGTCATAAGCCTTTTTGAAAAAAGTAAAAACTAATTCACAGTTAACAATCATTTTTTTTCTAGTGAAGAAAATCAGACTGGTTGGAACTACAAATCCTTAAACATCAACCCTAAAATGGAACTGAAGTACTTATGGGGTGTTAATGATAAAAATAATTATCATGATGATCCGATTATCATCAAACGCTATTTCTCGAATTTGAAGGATGTCATGGCACAGGTATTTATACACAATGCCAAATTTATTTTGTGTTCAACTGATGGCAATTATCTATTCTATTTTGTAAATTGATATTCATTATTGTTACTGAAATTTTTAATTTTTTTATATCTGTATTTAATTCAGATTTGTATTTATCTTTTTTTAAAGTGAATGAAGTTAACAAATATTTCAGTGTATGGTGGCAGCTGCTGTATTTATTTTGATAGCTGGTAGTAGAGCGACTATTAATTACAAGAGCATGCTTGATGACCAATTGCGCGAAATCAGTGAGACACTCGTTACTCGTGAAACAGGAAAGATTCCAACAGCAGATTGGATATGTGAGTACGACAACTTCAACTTATTCGTAACCAAATGCCAAATCTCAAAAAAGCGTTTTTTATACAATTTTTATCTCTTCGAAAGATATTTAGATCCGAAAATATGGAAACATTTAAAGTGTCGATTTTAATGTAAAATTTTTCATATTACAGGATCAACAAACTAGCTGTGAATTCGATCTTGAGTGTTTCCACTTTGTTTGTAGTTATAATTATATGGTGCTCATTTCACGAGCACTTTGCTTCCCGTTAGCAAATGTATTTGCTTCCTCATAAGGGAAGCATTAGTTATTTTTTTCAATAATAGACAAACCAAAGCCTTCATTTTGATCAATTTAAAAATATAAATGTACAAAAAATGCAAAACTACAAAGTAATACAAAAAAATTTTGTAACACAAAGACAAATCAGACAAATCAAATTTTATATTCGAAATGATAATTTTTCGAGCTGGAAAAGGGATCGGAAGAGTTCTGTAGCACCCTATGAGTTCAATAAAATGTATTAATATTGAAGGTCAATCGATTCGACTCGAATCAACACATCTTTTCTGTTCTTGCATCAACTTTGAATTATGATAATGAAAAAAGTTTTACTATAAAAAACCGATTTTCAAAATATATAAATTACCATAACTCCCCTACTCTTCAATAAAATGTATTAATATTATAGGTCAATCGATTCCTCTCGAACCACGCAATCTTCTATATTCTTGCATCAACTTTGAATTATGTTAATGAAAAAAGTTTTACTATAAAAAACCGATTTTTCACATATTATTAAGTGCTCAGAAAAAATGCAACAAATATTTGCAGAAATCCTTCGGTCAGTTTGAAGATATTAGTCGGGAAAATAAGCCCTTCAAATTTCATTAATTTATCTGCGACCGTTTTCATGTTATCGTGTTCACAAAAACGCGATACATCCACACACACATACCGGACAATTGCTTAGAATATTATATCAGACATTTTTAAATTGGGGAAGGTTCAATTAAATGAATTTAAAAATTTTGGAAAATGTTACCATGAGGAAGCAAAAGTAAAACTATATGATGTAATTTTTAATATGTGTAATGTTTAACATGTAAAAATATAACTAATTGCTAATGTTACATACAAATCTTAATTTTTCTGAATATGCCTGGCTTTGGTTAAACAATAAAATTTTATATTAATAAATCTTAAATTTCCGTCAGTTATGCTTTGGTATAAACAGTTATGTTTGTTTGGTATATGAACCTTTGAAAAAGTTTTGAAGATGGGAGGCATCAGCATGTTATTAAAATAAAAAATTTCATTTTTCTAATATACAGGGTGAAAAATTGTTTAATGAAACGAAAGTTATTTTAATAATCGCCAAGTATCGTTAAAAAAATAATATATTACCAACAATATTCATTAATTGTGTTATTAATTCCAGAAAAGGATAACTTCACGATTTACAGGGAGAAAAATGGTTTAAACAAATAGTAATTGTTTGAACAATTTGAACGTAATGTATAATTGGTTACCTTATCCGCCGGACTATGACGAATACATAATTAATAATTTGAAAATAATGAACAATAAATCCTATTTTCTTACAGATTTACATAACTGCCTGTCTTTTGGTCTACGTGCCTGCAAGAACATTTGGTTTTATGTTTTCACATGGGATCATGGTGGGTGAATTGCTACCCCAAACAGCTAGAGGATTAGGTGGTGGCTTCATATTCTTCTTGCTTCGCATAATAAATTCAGTTGTTGCTTCTTTCCAGTCAGAAGTGAGTTTTTCTTTAAATAACTATATTTTTATTGTTATGAATGTAATATTTGTTATAACAGTTAACAAACTGCAGGAATGGAATGATAGCAAAAAGTCTGCCCGCTGCGCGGGCACATTGTCATCGCGCGCGGCTCGCTTCGCTCGGAAATTGAGCGCGCCTAGAACGCGCACCGGTTGAATCTCGCGCTACGCGCTGGGTCGTTGTACATCCTCGACATTTTTGCATAATACTTTTAAAATTAAGGTTCAAACCAGCGACAACTGAAATTTAATGATTGTGAATTCTCTTTTGTTGAAGCTCTTTCGGCTTTAACGAACACATTCTTATCACGTGTCTTGTGAGAACAAAAACTCAGAAGCGAGTTTTCAGATCTAATTTGAAAACAATTTTGTTATCAGACATTTTATTGAACCTTGTGTCGTTTGTCCAAAAAATTTTTATCTCTTCTATTTTTAATGTTGTTTCTTACGAATAAAACAAAAACTACGCGTCAAATAAGAAAGTTATTCATAACGAATTTGTAGATCTTTCTTGGGTGCGCAATTTTGGTCGATTCATTTTTTTTCGTATCTTGCATAGTTTGACCGAAAAATTGACTTTTTCATTATGTTTTCTGGGGAAATGTTTTTCTTCATTCGACTTTTTTCTAAATCGTGCGTTGTTTGGCCTAAGATCTTAATTTTCTTTTATTTTTTAGATTTTAAAAATGCTCTCAGTCTAAAATATAGCGTCACCGCGGTCGGTCGATTTTCTCACTTTCAAAAATAAAATTCTAAAGCCCAGTTAACCGGTCTATTTCTGCACGATTATTTTTCAGTCATTTCTTTCTCGAAAACACGTTATTTAATCCCTCTCTTTTGCCAAAGCACCACTCAAAAAATGAAGTTCTTTGAAGACAAAAGGCCGAATCCCAGTTAAACAGCAGGATAAGTCATAACTTTTATTTGTTGAAAATAAATAAATTTTTAGATTATAAATTTTTCATATTGAACTATTCTTTGTGTTGCGGGGGGGGGGGGGGGGTACACTCTTTATATGTCATAAATTAAATTACGTTAAAACACAATATCCATTTATTTTGGTTGAAAGTTCTCTTTGTTTTAAAACATTATAAGCGACTTTTCATTTTCAATCCAATGATCTGAGAGAATTTGAAAATATTTTCCGGGAACTTTGGGACGTTTTGGATCTCAGAATTCAAGAAATATAGGATTCCATGAGATTTTCGCGACTTTTTATCATCTTTTATGAGCAAATTTCACGGTATTTCAAAAACTATGAGGTATATTGAGATCTTTCCTAATTTGAGAGAATTTTCGAGTTCTTTGTGATATTTTGAATGATTTTAACGAATTTTCAAATTAATACACTGGTTGAAGGAAATTCGAAGAAATTTAAGGAGTCTAGATTCTTTAAACGCTTTTCAAAGAACTTCATAAATCAAGAACTACACAGTATTTCAGAAATTCTTGTTTTTACATTGAAAAAAAAAATAAATAATAAAAAAAAAAAATAATGATAAAATAAAAAAAAAAAATAAAGTAAAATAAAAAAAAAAAAAAAAAAGACTTATTGGCTCCTCGTTTAGAGGTAGGCCAGGATTCAGCAGATAGGCACATATTAACTTCTATCAAATACAACGCTGCTGAAGGCTGGTAACCTTCTCAGTTCAAATCACCAACCAATTGAGACTCTCGGTTTCCTTTATCTGTCCTCACACCCCCCCCCCCCATCCCAGTAACAGAAGTTTTGGTGGGACTGACGTTACAACTAGACTCTCCACCGTACGACGAATAATCACTTAACTTGGACATGATTTCGGCTCTCGAAACAAATCTCGCGCATAAAGGTGATAGTTGGGTGTACAATCTAAACATGAATAATAGAAACAATAAAGTAGCCTCGGAATGGACTGAAACTTTGATTGACGAAACGCATACACACGGTAAACGTAAAGGTCGAGTTTCAGGCGATGAATGGAGACTGGGTGTTTGGGATGCTAGAGGAGTGAATGATCTTAAAGTAAGAGAACTACGAGAAACTATGCATGCAAGGAAACTAGATATTTTACGTGTACCTGAGACGAAGAAAAAGGGTTGCGAAAGTAGAAACATAGAAAATGGGGTGTTGAGAGGCGGTTTTGAAATATGGTCAGGAGTAGACAGTGAATCACATGGTAGTCAGGGGATCGGTTTAATCATGAATGAAAAAGCAAGACAACATCTCAAAGATCATGGGTTTGTATCTCCCAGATTGCTGTGGGCTAAAATGAAGGTAGGAATCAGAAGATTATTCATCATAGCGTGCTACGCCCCAGTTGACAGTGAACCGCGAGAAGTCAAAGATGCCTTCTGGGACACTTTAGATGATACAATAAGTATTTGCGATCAAGGTGAAAGAATAATTCTGCTAGGAGATATGAACGGATGGGTCGGTGTCCAACGTCAGGATACAGATACAGAAAGGGTGCTAGGTAAATTTGGGGATGCAACAAGAAAAAACTATAACGGGGAAAAATTAGTTAGCTTATGCTTAGAAAAAGGCTTATTTATTACAAATACTTGGTTTAGACACAAAATGATCCACATGTACACCTGGCGTAAAGGAAATAGCCACAATATAATTGACTTTGTTATTGCGGATTAAAGACTAAGAGAACTAGTGAAAGATACAAGAGTCATGAGGGGTTCCGAATGCAATACTGATCATTACCTCTTAGTCTCCAAAATAAATTTAGGGCGGGGATGGAGAAGAAAGAAAACAACAAAAACAAAACAAACTCGAATAATGATTGAAAATTTACAGAAACCGGAAGTGCGAATAGACTTTCAAAATAGGTTACACGAACGTATAGATGAGACAATTTGGAAGGGATTATTAAACAATAAAGATTTAGAGGGCATGTGGACTTTGCTACGGGATATCATCGTTGAAACTGCGACCGAAGTATGTGGTACGGCGATTGTAGGAAGAAAATCTGGTGATGCATGGTGGAATGATGAAATTGAGGCAGCCCAAAAAGAAAAGAAAGAAGCGCACGAAAGAACGTTGCACATTACAGGTCTTAGCGATGAGGAGAGAAATAGACTTAAAAATGATTACAGACACAAAAAGAGAAAAGTTAAACGACTAGTCAAAGAGAGTAAAGAGAAAATCAGAACAGAAGAAGAGAGGAAAATACAAAACAGCTTTGAAGGAATGATGAAACTATTATATAAACAGTTGAAGGAAAGTAAAAATACAGAGTTTGCGAGCATGAGAAACAGCAAAGGTGAAATGCTATATGATATAGACGGGATAGTAGACGCTTTAAAAGACTCTTTTAAAAAACTATTAGGAGGTGAAGATATAGGACAGCAAAACTGCGACATAGAACATAATGCATTAGAAAACCCAATTGAAAAAGTATGTGTCACTGAGGTCAGAAACATAATAAAGAACTTGAAAAACGGTAAGGCTGCTGGTGTAGATAGTATCAGCGCTGAAATGCTTAAATACGGTGGCGAGTACATACCTCACAGCTTGTGCGAATTGATAAATTTATGTATCGAGACGGGGGAAGTCCCAGACGATTGGAGAAAAGCGATTATCGTACCAATATACAAAATAAAGGGAGGTAAAAGCAACTGCAGTAATTACAGAGGTATCAGCCCTCTAAGTACCGTAAGTAAAATATACTCAAAAATACTTATTCGTAGGGTAATGGAAATTACAGAAGAAAAGATATGGGAAGTCCAAAGTGGATTTATGCCAGGAATATCATGTACAGATTAGATATTTAGCCTAAGACAGATCACAGAAAAAAACTCGAGAGTAGGAAAGAAAGTTTTCTGTGCATTTATTGACCTAGAAAAAGCATTCGACAAGGTAAATAGAAGTAAACTTTGGGAAGTCCTTAAAGAGTACGGAGTAAATGGAGGGCTCCTACAAGCAGAAAAACAATATATACAGGTATTAAAGCGAGTGTAAGGGTAAATGGGAAACTGAGCAACTGGTTCGATATTATGCAAGGCGTGAAACAAGGATGAGTTATGTCCTCGTGTCTATTTATCATATTCATGGATAAGTGTCTAAGAACTGCACTCTTCGACGAAGAAGGTGTAGATCTCCAAACAGTCAAGGTACGTGGGTTAGCTTTCGCAGATGACAAGATTGTTATGGCAGAATCAGTCGAGGATTTGCAAAGTATGTTGAATAAACTTAATACAAGCATGAAGGACATGGGACTCAAAATTAACGTAAATAAAACAAAAATCATGGTGTTTGAGGGAAAACGTGTGAAAACAATATGCAACATTGTCATAAATGATGAGAGATTAGAACAAGTTGACCAGTACGTGTATCTAGGTAGTCTATTCACTAGCGACGGAAAGATAGATGGGGAGTTAGATAGGCGCATAAATAAGGGTAGACAGGTTATCGGTAGAGTAGGACCCATCCTCACAAATAAAAACATATCAAAAAAAGCTAAAATGGCCATACATAATTCTATATTCGTACCGACTGTACTATAGGGTCCATATCATCTCACATGCGGCAAGTCTCTCTGCGGCAAGTCACACCTGCGGCATCTCTACCTAACGGCATCTCTCACCAGTGGAAAGGGGACCAATATTATTTCTGTGGCTAGTCACAGGGGTGCCTTCCCGCCCCCCACGAGACGTTGGAAAAGGGGTAGGGGTTATACCAACATTATTTCTTTGGCCAGTCACAGGGGTGTGGTGAGAGATGCCGCAAAAATGTCAATTTTACTGTGAAAATGCCGCGCGGGAGAGAAGCCGCTAGATAGAGATGCCGCAGTTGTGACATGCCACAGAAAGACTTGCCGCATGTGAGATGATATGTCCCCGTACTATACGGTAGCGAGACATGGACCTGTCAAGAAAAGGACAGAAGTAAAATTAACGCGATCGGCATGAAACCTCTGCGCATAATATGTGGGAAAACACTGATGGACAAAGTCCGAAACGAGACAATCCTCAAAGAATGTGGTACAGGAGAGACACTAGTTGACATATGGGAAAGAAATCAGTTAAGATGGTTCGGAGATCTTGAAAGAACTGACCAAACAAGTGTATAAAGGTAAAGTAAATGGTAGAATGCCCAGAGGTAGACCGCCGAAAGAATGGTTAGAATCTGTAAATGAGACATTGATCCGTAGAGACATAAGAAGCCATAGAAACACAAGAGCTTGCATGAAAAAATGCATGGACGTGAAGGAAGCTAGAGTAGTATGCCAGGACAGAAAAGTGTGGCGACAAATAGTTTGTAAACATAGTGACAATAGAATGAATGACGCCTGAAACAATGACCTTGGATACTAATGGGCCCAAGTGGGGAACCATACATAACAATTTTGTGAGGCTCTTCACTTGGGGTGATCGCTAGAGAGATTGATCAGCAACCTGGGTCGGAGCAGTGTTGCGGAATAAACGTGTCATTTAAATAAATAACACGAGAATTCCAGATCAATCTAAAATATTTATACCTAACACCCACATACCTATCTACCTTATACCTATATACCTACATACCTTACACCTATATACCTATTCAACCTATACCTATCTACTCTATACCTATACACTCATATACACACTACTATTCTCCAACCGAGCAAGTCACGCCTACCCCGAAAGGGAAATGGCTTAATGGTATAATAATAATAATAAATATTCCTCGGGAAATGACAGATGAGTAAAATATCTTAAATGTTATTTTATTTTTGTATGTTTATCGAGTTGTGTAAGTTTAACAAAAATCAGTAAGGTGAATCTTTGTATCGTGTGAATCCGGCATAGTTCCCGGCCAACTTGTATATAATGTTAAACTTATTCAACAATTCACATATAACAATTTTAAAGCAATGTTTCCAAAATTGGTCAATTTTGAATTTATTACAATTTTTACAAGCTTAAAAATGATTCAAAATTGCAATTTCCAAAAAGTATTGCGTTCTAAGATTACTAAATTGAAAAACAAAAAAAGTTGACTGTCTTATAGAACTTTTTGTTTGAATTATGAAAACCGATTCGATGTAAAGGCACCATGGAACCAAAAAAATTTCTTTGTCAAAGAATGTGGAACATTTATATATTCTGAAGATGTGCGAAATTGATTTTCCATAAAATCCGTTTTTTTGCGTGAGCAATCTGAATTGCTGCACTACACTGTAAAAAGAGTTTTAAAATTGCACTTCAAAGTGTAAATTTACATGTATAAAATTCCACTTTAGACGCTTTAAAATTACACGCTACAAAGCAAATTTCCACATGTTGTGTAGAATAACATTGCTTATAGGCTTAATTTTATCACTGTATGAATTTATACGGCCAAAGATTATAATATCTTTGATACGGTGTGTTGAAAATCACTAGGTTCATAGTGTGTAAAAAAGGGATTCCACGCTGTACGTAGTAAAATTCCCCAGACTGGAAAACTTACCGTCGTTATTGTGCGCTATATACGTTTGCGTAATCATAAATATATTTTCAATATGAGTCCACTTTTTGCATACGTCTAAAGCATACTAAAATTTCTGAAATAAAAATACAATTAGTAGTCTTTTTTTTTTGTTTCGCTCATAATTTTTGTAAATAACATTCATGACCCCAAATATTGACCTCAAACCCAATATTTGGCCAGTTTAAAAAAAAAACGACACTTGACGTCTTATGGACTAGAAAAATATGTCTCGCGAATGGCCGATTAGCTCACACGATAGCGCGTCTGGTTTGTAGGCCGAAGGTAGCGGGTCCGATTCTCACTGGCTACACTTTTTTCCATTTTTTTGTTGTTGCCATTTTAAGCATTGAAATCTTTAAATATTGAATTCATTTCCATCTCACATAAAAAAACTGGCTTTTTCGCATAATTGTCGTTTTTTCACAAAAATTTTTTTTCACATGTTAAATTATTTATTTATAAATCATAAGCATTTACATTTTTTTTTAAAAGAATGGAATTGTATTGTAATACAATTTTCGTACATATTCTCCCTTTAAAGTATGTATACAAATTTTAAACAAAATGAATATAATAATGAAATTCATAGAGAATAAATTTTTTCGCAAAAAAGGTTGAAAAAGAAAAAAGAGAGTTGAATATTTTAAAATTTCAATAAATAAAATGCAAAAACAAAAATTCAAGATATGTTACGGAATTTCAAGAGATCTTTTTGAAGATATTTTTGGTTGAGTAAAGAAATTATTCGGAAGAATCGGTTTCTTTAATTACAAAAGAGTTTTGGTCATAAGTCTTTTTGCAAAAAGTAAAAACTAATTTGCAGTTAACAATAATTTTTTTTCTAGTGAAGAAAATCAGACTGACTGGAACTACAAAACCTTAAACATCAACCCTAAAATGGAACTGAAGTACTTGCGGGGTGTTAATGATAAAAATAATTATCATGATGATCCGATTATCATCAAACGCTATTTCTCGAACTTGAAGGGTGTAATGGCACAGGTATTTATACACAATGCCAAATTTATTTTGTCTGATTTATTTTGTGTTCAACCGATGACAATTATCTACTCTATTTTGTAAATTGATATTCATTATTGTTGCTAAAATTTTAAGTTTTTTTTTTAAATCTGTATTTGATTCAGATTTGTATTTATCTTTTTTAAAAGTGAATGAAGTTAACAAATATTTCAGTGTATGGTGGCAGCTTCTGTATTTATTTTGATAGCTGGTAGTAGAGCGACTATTAATTACAAGAGCAGGCTTGATGACCAATTGCGCGAAATCAGTGAGATACTCGTTACTCGTGAAACAGAAAAGATTCCAACAGCAGATTGGATATGTAAGTACGCCAACTTCAACTTATTCGTAACCAAATGCCAAATCTCAAAAATAAGCGTTTTTTATGCAATTTTTATCTCTTCGAAAGATATTTAGATCCGAAAATATGGAAACATTTAAAGTGTCGATTTTAATGTAAAATTTTTCATATTACAGGATCAACAAACTAGCTGTGAATTCGATCTCGAGTGTTTCCACTTTGTTTGTATTTATAATTACATGGTGCTCATTTCACGAACACTTTGCTCCCCGTTAGCAAATGTATTTGCTTTCTCATTGAGGAAGCATTAGTTATTTTTTTCAATAATAGACAAACCAAAGCCTTCATTTTGATCAATTTAAAAATATAAATGTACAAAAAATGCAAAACTACAAAATAATACAAAAAAATTTGTTAACACAAAGACAAATCAGACAAATCAAATTTTATATTCGAAATGATAATTTTTCGATCTGGAAAAGGGATGGGGAAAGTTCTGTAGCATCCTATAAGTTCAATAAAATGTATTAATATTGAAGGTCAATCGATTCGACTCGAATCAACATATCTTTTCTGTTCTTGCATCAACTTTGAATTATGATAATGAACAAAGTTTTACTATAAAAAACCGATTTTCAAAATATATAAATTACCATAACTCCCCTACTCTTCAATAAAATGTATTAATATTATAGGTCAATCGATTCGTGTCGAACCAAGGGATCTTTTATATTCTTGCATCAACTTGGAATTACGTTGAAGAAATAAGTTTTACTATAAAAAACCGTATTTTCAAATATTATGCATTACCATAGCTTCCTTACTCTTCAATAAAATGTATTAATATTGAAGTTCAATCGATTCGACTCGAATCAACAAATCGCATGTAAACAAGTGGAATTCATCCCTAAAAAATCGCCGCTTTTAGGCAACAGATGGCGCCAGGCTGTTTCCGCGGCAGTACTCAATACAAATCAATTTTTTTTACCCATGTGCACTATTTGTACAAAAAAACTAATTTGGTTTCCATGACAAGCACTGTTCAAACCTACTTAAAAATATTTTAAGAATGTATTTTAATGCGGAAAATACTTACTTCTGGCGTTTACACTTCAAAACTGGCGATTACTGGGACCGCGGGGATTACTGGGACGTTTACCTTAACTCTGATAATTTTATTTTTATCGAAAAAAGTTGTGAAGATGAATTGTTCGAATTTCCGAGTAACACGAATAGCCGTACATAGAATTGTCAAATCATGAAAATAAATGGTCTCAAAAATTTTGAAAATGCTTTAACTCTTTGAAATTTCATCCAAAATAGCTGGCTAATGAACTCGTTCTTTCTTTTTATGTCTTGAAAACGTGTGCCAAAGCTCAATCCAATCTGATTAGTCGTTTGAAAGTTATCATCGTGGCTACAGGATACAGACAGAGAGACATACATACATGCATACATACATTCATACATACATACATACATACATACATACATATATACAGACAGACAGACAGACACCTTGGTAAAAATCGTTTTTTTCTGACTCACGGGGTCTCAAAATGTGGAGATTTGATGAAAACCGACTAAGTCAAATTTGATATAAGACTAATACCTTCTCATTAGGATGAAAATGTAATAGGATGTGAATGTAAGAATACAATTTTTTCAGGTCCTGCAATTAATTAGAGCACCTGAAAGTCTCCTCATTTGTGGTACTTTAGCATTTTTAAATTGTATCTTCATCTACTTCTTTTTACCTGAAACAAAAGACCAGACGCTTCAAGAAATTGAGGATTACTTTCAAGTAAGTAACACAATTTTAAAAATTGAAAAGGAATTAAATTATACAATTTCAAACGTAAAACTTCAAGGAAAAAAAACCTAAATAATTCCCCTTTTTCATTCCAAGCCAAATGTTGAAAATAAAGAATGCCTTTTTCCCTATTCAGAACAATATACAAAATAAATAATTACTCCCTATCAACTGAAGACAAATGTGAAAATTACAGATTTTTTTCCCCTTTAACTCAATAAAAATGTTGAAAATACAAAATGTCCCTATTCGAATTCAGAAATAAATTCAAAACAAAACTTCGCTTTTCCAATTCAGAAACAAATCAAATACTAAAATTTCCTAAATTCCAATTGAATACAAAATTCAAATTTTCCGATTCATAGAAAGATTGAAAATAAGAAATTCTTCCCTTTCATAATAAGAAAAATGTTGAAAATAAAGTACCTTCGCCGCTTCAAGTGAAGTAAAATATTAATCAAAATTCTTACAATAATAAAATTGGAACCAAATTTTCGTCAATCATGTAACTGTATGTTCATTTGCCGGTATTGCAAATAGATATTTGCAATGAAAATGTTAAAAATAAAAAATAAATCCTCTTTGAATAAAAAAAAAAAAATTTTTTAAAATTAATTTTGCAAAATAACGAACTTCACTAAAACTCCTGTATTATAACATTGTCCAATCATTGTTCCAAAAAAATTTTAACATAATAATCAAAAATTTCTTCAAGTATGGATTTCCAAATTGTTTATGTTCTTATTCTTTGATTTTGTTTTTCGCGCGCTTGCATTTACTGTTAGTTATATATAATAATACAAAGATCGACAAATGCTAAGATAATTAATTTTTTCCAGGAGAAAAATATTGTTTGGATGAATAGAAAAATAGAACGTATACAAGCTGAACCTCTAATCTGATGATTCATGATCGTCGACAAAAAACTCTGCTACCAAAGATCTAAATAATTATAGGTGCATTTTCCATATTTGGTCAACTAGATTCAGCAGACTGGAAAAGCAGAAATAATGTATCATTTTTAGTAATTATATACATCAGCACTTTACACTAGTCAACCGATTCATCCAAAAATTTCAAGAATAGTCTGCTTTGTCTATATTCTGCATATAAAAAAATTAATACATTTTTTCACATAGATTAATAATTAGATTTTAAACTATGTATATAATGTAAATATCAATACCATTTTATGGATTATATCGTGTTAAGTATTAAATATTTATATTACATTGAAACGAGTTAATAAAAAAAATTAAAAATTATTAAACGATTTAATACAAATTTTTACTAAAAATGAAGCGAAATCTCAACAACATCTACGATGCGAAAAATTCTGCCAAGTAATTATCAAATTAAAAAATTCATTGAATTCAAGGAAAGCTAGAATTCCAGGAATTCAGGGAATCCAAGGAATTCAAAGAATACAGGGAATTCAGAAAATTCCTGAAATTCAGAGAATTTAAGGAATTCAGTGACTTCATGGAATTCATAGAATTCCTCTGAATTTAGGGAATTAGGAGAATTAAACGTATTTATTGAATGATGAGAATTCGTGGAATTGAAAGAATTGTCATAATTACTTAAATTCTCTGAATTATTTGAATTCTCTGAATTATTTGAATTCTCATAATTTCTTCTTTTCTCAAAATTCCTTCAATTCTCAGAATTTATGGAATTCCCAGAATTCTTTGAATTCCGTGAATTATCTGAATTACTCAAATTCTCTGAATTCCTTAAATTTTCTGAATTCCCTGCATTCACTGAATTCATTAAATTCCCTGAATGCTCTGAATTCGCTGCATTTCCTGAATTCTCTAAATTCCCTGAATTTTGTTATTTCTCTAATTCCGTGAATTCTCTAAATTCCTTGAATTTTTTGAATTCTCTAAATTCTTAGAATTCTCTGAATCCCCTGAGTTCTTTGAATTCCCTCAATTCCCTTAATTCTTCGAATTTCCTGAAGGCTTTGAATTCCCTGAATTCTGTGAATTCCCTGAATTCTGTGAATTTCTTTAATTCTCGGAATTCCCTGAATTCCTTAAATTCTCTGAATTGTCTGATTTTCCTGAATTCACTAATTTCTCTGAATTCCTTGAATTCCATAAATTCGCTGAATGCCTCGAATTAGCTGGCTTCCTTGAATTCTCTGAATTACTTGAATTCTAAGCATTTCTCGAAATCTATGAAGTTCTTGAATTACATGAATTCCTCGAAATCTACGAATTCCTCAAAAGTGAGTGTGTGTAAAGTGACATTGGGTAGAGCCTCAGACTCGAAGAATTTTCATAATTTTGCACATCTCAAAACTCTTTCTCCCATTTGTTCTTTAGAATTAGAAATTTTCTGGCTAAAGTCTAAAAAACGTGTATTGTTTAACAATCGAACTTTGGGCTGCAAAATATTATTATTCAACTAGGAAATATCGATGAAAACCAATTTTAACAGATTTCTGAAACTTACATTTGGCGTGATTCGTACAGTTTTTGTAATGTTTAAACAATTTCTTATGTAGTATAAATAAATGCAATTCTTTGTTGATGATACATAAGAAATCGAGTTGAGAAAAAAATTGTCCATCATATGAAATATACGTAATATTCTTTCTAGAATCGAAGGGGTTAATCAGTTTTCCCATAACTCACATATTTGAACAAATTGTTTTAACAATTGAAAAGTCAGCTATTTTTAATGAAAAATCGTGTTTTTTTATCGAATTTCCTTCATCCCAATATGAACTTCTTTGTTATTACTATTGGTTAGCCCATGGGGCTTAATACATCAGAAAATTATTTAAAACTTTATAAATTAGTAACCATTTTTTCATTTATGACAATTCTTCGTTTCCAAATACCATGCCAAGAATAAATTACACCGATATTTCCAGAAAATAGTTTTTTGATACGACAAACCTATATACTGGAGTATTTGTTTGAAATAATTGTTCAATATAATTATATAAAATTTTGAAAGTAAAAAAGTCTTATTTTAAACTCTCATGTCGTCATTTCCAAAAGCATAAAAAACTATCCTAATTTTGTACGGTTCTGCAATATTCCTTATTAAATTTATTTTAAAATATATAAATTGCTTATAAAGTTTAAATAATTTAATATTTAGTTAACTGAATTTTTTATAAGAATGATATCAAATGTTAGGCGAAAAAAGTTATAATAATATAATAAATAAATAATAAACCCAATAAAAATAATAACTAAATAATACATTAATTTTCAACCAAGTAGTTAAATTTTCAACAAAAAAGATAAGTTTTTAAGCAAAAATGAAACAATTCAATATGCAGTTAAAAATCAAATTTTCAACTAAAAAAAAACAAATTATAATATTTTGTACAGAATTTTGTACTAAAAAAACTATATTTTCGACTAAGAAAGATCAGTTGCATATAGTTACATTTTCAGTTAAAAAAATTAAGTTTCAACCAAAAAATGAATTTTTTCAGTCAAGTGAAACCAAAAAAGATGAGTTTTTAACACAATAGTTGAATCCACAGCCAAAAAGATGAATTTTCCAAAAAGATCATTAATTTTCTATACCCAAAAAAAAAACAATTTTTGACAAAATGGATGAATTTTTCACAAAACTGTTAAATTTTTAAACCAAAACTATGAATTTTAAACAAAGAAAAAATTAATTTTGTACCACTTATTAGTTAATTTTTCAAGTAAATAGTTTAATTTTTAACCAAATAATTGAATTTTCACCCAAAGATGAATTTTCAACTAAATAGGTGCATTTTTTACCAAAAAAAAAGATGGTATATATATGAAGATATACATTTTTAAACAAAAAAGACATATTTTCTATAAAACAACTGAATTTACACCCGAAAATAAGAATTCTTAACAAAAAATTTAATTTTCAACTATATACTCTAATTTTCGACCAATTTGTTGAATTTTCAAGCCAAAAAAACGAATTTTCTACAAAGCTGATCAATTTTTAAACCGAAAAGAATAATTCTTAACGAAACCTTTAATACTTGATATTTCAACTAAAAACCATTTTAGTTTAGTATAAAAAAAAGATGAATTCAACTGAAGAAGACGAATTTTCAGCAAAATAGTTAAATCCTCATAAAAATAGATGAATTTTTAACCAAACTAGAGCCTCATACGCGCGCGACCAATTTATTTACATGTAATTATTTTATTTGGAAATAAATTTCAATAAAATACTATGAAATTAATTTTTACTTCAATAATTTTTATTTGTACAAGGCTCTCCGCATGGATACTAGGGTGGCCCTTATTTGTCACTTTTCGAATTTCTCTGCTCTCACCCCCCATGGCAAAGACCATGAAGTTTGAAGTTTCCCATTTATTTAACATGTAAAAAAGTCAGCTTTTTGTAAATCTAATATTTAAACGCGATAATATCTTACAAATAATTCCGTGTTTTAGTATGTTGTTCAGAATTTGTCAAAGAATAAGAATCAATCATAAATTTTGAGGTTGAATAATTTTGAGCCACTCTTATGGGTCCCCAGAGAAAACCCCATAAGTGATAAATGTGAATTTTACGTAATATTGCGGTTTATTGTTTTTTATTTTTTATTTATTCAACAGCCATACCACGCTGAAAAAACCAGTTCTCGTCAGATCACTGAAGTTAAGCAGCGTTGGGCGCGGTTAGCACTTGGATGGGTGACCATTCGAGAAAACTGAGTGCTGTTGGCACATCGTGGGTGTGGTGAGCCCACACTTGTAGTTATTTACTACAAGTTATCAACCTAGAAACACTACCCGAATCGGGTAGTGTCACGCCTACCCCGAAAGGGAAATGGCTTAATGGTATACATTGACGCTTTTTAAACGTTTTTTTACATAAATAATCATTGATCAGTAATTTAAGAATACTCAGTCATTTTTTAACTAATATTCAATTGTTAAAACTATTTTAATTTGTTTAAATATTTGTTTTTTTCAGTCAACTCGCAAAATGAACGTATTTTCTAGACTTTATAAGTTATTTAATGAATAATAAGAATAGAATAATTTGTTCAAATAATTTTAAGATTATTTAAATAATTCCTATTTGTTCAATCATATATTTTACCTAAAAAATAGCAGGAGAAACATTTTATCTCACTACATTTTCGACAAATTTTGATATTTTTATGTACTAATTTGTTTATTATGAATAATCGTATATGTTTAAACAAATTTGATTTTTTAAACAATTTTAATTTATTTAAACATTTAAGAGTATTCTTAAAAAGCAAAGTAGAACATAACTCTAAACATTTTCATGCAACTTTGAAAAAAAACCTATAAAATGTCGGCGCGTACAAATTTTCATAGAATTACACAGTAAATGATCTCGACTCTCGACCAGGAGGTTTGACGGGAGGGTGTCTTCGACAAATTGCCAAGCTCCTTATTTGCTCATGAAAATATTTTAAATAATTAATATATCTTGGAAATTTGAAGAGCATAATGAAGTCATCGGAAAGATATGCTTAGTTAATTCTGTAAAAAATTCACCCTATTCGTTGAAAAATAGCCAAATTCTCATTTTTTGTATGAAAGTTGTTTAAATAATTAATAATTCTTTCAAATTTACAAAACAACATAGAAAAGAGCATCGGAAAGATAATCTTAGTTGACTCCGTAAACAAATTGTGTCTATTTCTTGAAAAATACCCAAACTCTGAATATGTTTATGAAAAATATTTAAGTAATGAATAATTATTGTGAATGTGCAAAGTAATGTACGAAATTCTTATTTGAAATACATACTTTGTTGCTTCCGTAAAAAAATTGGGCCTATTCCTTTGAAAATAGAAAAACTCTGAATATTGTTCTTGGCTTTTTGCGACCCTCAGTACTAACATTAGTTTTCCGTTTTGTGGCTTTGGGGTCCGTAAATGATGAAGAAGATTTTAATTTTCATCAGACGTTTCGGCTTCATATATGGGCCCTCTTCAGTAATTTATTCTAGAAACAGTTTATTGGTACATTTCACTTATTCCCTAAGATAGATTTTTGTGCGTCGGCTTTTTTTTATAATATATGTGAATAAATTATTGTTCTATATAACTGAAATATGATAACAATCTTTAAAACACTTATATTCAAAGCGTGTTTTCTTTAATTAGTGCCTAACAGTAAATATGAAACATTAAGTTCTTATTTTAACATCCACCTATAGTCAAACTGTTTTTGAGTTTCTTCCATAACTCTTGATTGTTTTTATATATATACCCCCCCCCCCCCATTTGAGTACCAGACACAAAAAGAGGCAAAAAATCACAGATTATATATTTGTAAACCTGGGAGACCGAAGGGCAATTAAGAAATTTAATTTTGATGACCGTGTGGTATGGGAGAAAGATATTTAAAAATAAAAAATAAAAATTATCGCTCTGTTTTTGAAATGTTAATATTTAATATTTTTGAAAATTGTTATTCATGTTTTTAAATTGTTTAAACAGCAATACCCAGATATTCCTCTCTTTTGGTTTCTTTAAATACATAAAACTTTCAAACCATCGCAAGCAAAGTCATGTCCATGTTATGGAAGTTATAGAGGACTTTATAATTAAGAATTCTATATATTCGTCATATGAGTTTGCCACCCCCTAACGCACCCCGTCGGTGCCCCGAAAAATACCCCTAAATCTAAAAATGTCCACTCTAGACGAAATCTATATCTATATTATATATCTTCGTCTTCTTCTATATCTTCTTCGTTTTTCTTTGCTCAAAATGATCATTGTTGATCTAGAGGAATAATTATAAATATTTTATAGTAATTTTCAATTCTTGAAGCAAATTTCATTTCTTTAAATAATTAAATTTGAATAATCCAACTCACAAACCCCTTTTGTGTATAAATTGTAAAAAATTTAGTTGAAATTAAGTGACCAAACATTGCTAATCCTCACGAAATTATTTCCATCCACTTATTTGCTTATAACAAATTTAATACATGTTTAAACTTCTACAGTTCTACTAAAAAAACATTTGTGAATAGTTGTTTCATTGATTCTAGGTCTCTTTGAATGAATCTGAATATTTTATAACGAACGGTATTTTTCAAAAGTCAAACATTTTGGTTGTTGTCATTTTGTTTATGAAATGAAAAAGTATCAAATACCGTGTTTAAAAAAATCGGATGTGAACGATGTATGCAGAATTTTCTCAATTTTCACTTGTGAAAAATTTAGACATGATGAAAATAATTGTGGTTTGACAATTAATTTCTCCATATATACTTTAATGTGCCCTACTGAGCCGCGCCGCACCATAGAAGAGCTGACGTTTAAATTTTTTGTTCGAAAACCAGTGGCAAGCCGACTCCAATATTTTCAAGACTTGTAGACCACATTTTAACCTTCCTTTTACAAAAAAATAAAAAATGGTGTTTTTTTGGGAACGCGTTTTTCATTTTTATTTTTTTCCCTAAACTTTCAATAAAAATTTTTTGGCATTTTTCTATTTTGAAATGTATCTTAAAACAAGTAAATTCAGACGTAAAAAAGTTGAATCGGTCAATTTTAAATAATTTGCAATCCATATGTATGAAATTTTGTGTGTATACATTGTCTTTACAATTTGCATAATTTAAGGTAGTTGTACAAACTTACTCAGCCGTTTCAATTAAAATTAGCCAGTAAAATGAGGACAAAAGCATCTCTTAAATTATTTTGTTATTGAATTGACAATAGCTTTTGCAATTAATACAAATTTATTTTAATTAATTGGATTGTTTGGTTTATATCTAAAAATAATTTCTTAATCATTGGAGGAAGAAAGAACTTTTCTTGTCGGACTAGAATTTCTCTACACTGTAAATAACGGTATTAGGCTATTTTAATCAAATGAATCCAGTAAAATTGTATAAAATTTTTGAATAAGAAAATTATGAACTATTGGTAATAAGGATTAAATAAAAATGCATTTTTCATTGTGTCTCAACTTTTGTTTAAAATGGGAAAAACTTTAAAGTAAATATGGGGCATTATTTCTCAAGTGTACTCACTCAGAAAATCAAGGATGTCCAATTAAGGTCAAAATTGGGCAAACTGTGTGCTACTGAGTAGTAGTTATATGGTGACAAAAAATGTTGTCTGGTATAGTTTCGGTACAATTTTCATGCTATTTCCATTGCATTTTTTGAGAAAATAAACATTTCATCTCCAAAAATGAGGGAATAAATTTTGTTTTTTCCATAGAAGGACGCTTTTTTGAATTTCGGTTTGAGCTTTAAGTTAATTGTGAGTAATTTCGGGGATTAAGTTAAAGAAAATGAGTAGATTTCACCGTAGTAGATTTTATTACGCAGTCGAAACCTGTATAAATAATTTCTCTATAAGCGGACCTGCATATGCCTGCATATATAATATTGGACCTCGTAGTAGAACAGTGGTGTTAGGGTATGAGGTCCAACATTATATATCAGGTATAACATGTAAACGCATGCGCAGTACTGCGCGGTCAGAGAGAGACAGAGATATACCGATGTTTTTAGCAAGAAATACAAAATGGCGGAAACGTCAGCCAAACGAAACTCCCGTCAAGGGCAAATTTTTTCAGCGCTTGGTTGCGAAGACTCGAAAAGAGAGATCACGCTCAATCCGCCACTAGCAGAACACGCTTCACATTTTTTGTGTCTCTTAAAAAAAAAGTACAGTGCATGCTACGGAGGATAGGTCTTTTCATTGCCGTCTAAAATATTGTTGACTGTTGTTCCTTTCAGCGATGGACTTTACGAACTTTGTTGGATTGAATTAAAAATCTAAAATATTGCTCGCTATCGTACTTTTCAGTGTTGGACTTCTACAAACGTCGTTGGGTTGAATTCAAATTTCATGCTCTTGGTACTCATTCAATTTAGCCTGAACTCTCTTAAATTAATTTAATTGATTAGGTAGAATTTGTATCTAAATTTTGTATAATTTTTATTGTTTAATCTAATTTAAACAGCCATCCAAACAAGAAATGTAGTAAATGCATTTTGGATAAGTCACCTTGGAAACTAACCTCAAGTTTCTAATCTTCACTATGTGTGGGCAAATTCTTTTTTGCTCCTATTGAAACTTTCAAATTTGTCTCACCTGTTGCAAATTTAGATTTTCCACATGCAACTTTTAAATTATCGCAAATTTAACTGACTCTCCGCTAGCGCCATCTGTTATCAGTAACCACTTATCGATTGGTGGTTTCTTAGCACGGATACAAACCATTACCATCTGTCGGTGAATGACAGATTATTTGTTTGCCAGCATTTAGTTTGGAACAGAACCGTGTTATAGAAGCCGTTGGAACAGTACCTCACAGCCTCATATGCCGTAAAAGTGTACTATGTAGTGCACTTGCACACAATATAGCTCTATGTACTGTAAAATATTGTACTACTGCGCATCCATAAGGATCATGGAACTCCACTGCGCAGCCTTGTGCACCACCAAACTGTACTGCGCATTCATAGTGTCATAGAAGTCATCCTGCGAACCGCTCAAAAAATCAGAGCAGTTGCTCCATTGACTAATAATGAAGTATCTAGAATACAGCTGGCGAAAACTCAAACTACTATTTCTAACAGAGATATTTCTTTACTGAAAATTGTCGAAAAACAGCACATTCGCACTGCCACACTTCACAAATCCTGATTTTGGTGAAATTCAAGGCATTTTGAACACCTTTCAGGACCTTTCTCATACTTTTAAAACACGTTATGAATAATAAAGACCACAATAGGTTATGTTTACTGGTAACACTTTCAATTGCTAGCGGCCATATTGATTCCTACATCAATTGGTCAACCATGCTACTCAGACTGAAATCCTATCGGCGATCCGCTCAACCAATTCGATTTTCCCGCAAAAAATTCAAAAAGTATACCTTTTAAACATAAAGAAATTTAAACTTATTTGAAAAAACTTCTCTTGGGAATTAAATTAATTTTTCAGTGATCTTTCAATTTAACTGTGAAAAAATGTTTAAAAATGTGCATCAACCCCAATGCAGTTGTATAGTTTATCAGGACCGTACAATTAATGCTTAGAAGAGATGCGTTCAGATGTTGTAAAACCTAATTAGCCTTATCTTTGTTTATTTTTCAGAATCTAAGGGTTTACACATTTTATTTTATAATACAAATTTTTTTGGTGTGATTGTGAAGGAAGTATTATGTTGATTCAGTGATTTTCCGTTCGTGCAAAAGACTTCCTAAAATCATTTCGCATTCGAAGAATATTCGTATAGCGAAAATATTTCCAGAGTACTGAAGACACATCGTTATATAAAGTAGTTCTCATTATTGATGATGAGATAGTTCCCAAATTACATTGAATCGCGTAGATGTTATTCGGTCTTTTTGGGATCCAAGTAGGCTTTCTTATAAAAGTTATAAAATAAGAAAAAGTTTAAAAGTACATTTGGGATCATAAAAATGGCTGGCAATTTAGGAACATGACAGGATGGACTCAGACTGACGAAAGCATGTAACAACAAAAAGACAAATTGGACCTGGAAAGAACAGAAAATTAACAATATAAAATTCAGACTTCAAGTTAAAGAAAATAAGCAGATTTTACTACGGATTCAAAACCTGCATAAATAATGTTTGCATAGGACAATGCAAAATTTTGTTTACCATTTGTATCGTGGTTATGTAGCGTTTCATGGGAAGAACCGCTTTTTTGATTCCTTCTATGCTGCTCAAAAAGTAGTAGCTGTACATTATTACATGAACTGCACTATTCAGTGCAGGATAAAAAAAGTGCCATTCCTTCAGTAATATATCCGGTGAATGTCAAACCAATTAATACTGTACTTTTGTAATAGTATACGCGCAAAAATGTGATTTCGTTCTTCTTTCAGAGGATAAACAGTCCTGTTCCAATGAGGTCAAGTATTTTCAATAATGTTACTAATAACATGTCCTTACTATCGTGTGAAGAAAAAAAATTTCTTGAACCGAAAGAACTGTTTTCTTGCATATGTGTACATGCAAATGTCCTTGAATCAAGTTTTGTGAACAAAATATTTGGTTCGTTCAACCACATTTTTTTGTTGAACTAACCACATACTCCATCTTCCTAAACATTTTGTTAAAAAATCTAAGAAATTTGGTTGGGGCAACCAAATATTTGTCCATATTATAATACCCAAATTCTATTGTTGAACCAACAAAAATTTGGTTGATTCAACAAGGATGATTTTTGAAATTTTAGACTTAGTCGCCCCTCCACCCTATTATATGGATTCGTAAGATTTTGAAGACAAGTTTTATTTCAAGTTTTTTTAAAAGAAATTTATGATTCACAAAAATAAACAGAAAAAATAGGACATTCTTCAGTTTTATCCAATTTTGACAAATTTTCTTTCGGAATTTCAGCTAAAAAAATTGTTTCACTAATTCCCAAATATCCCAAACAAAGAAATATTACTCTTTACCTTCGTTAGTTAGGTTATTAATTCCAGAAAATACTAACTTTCACTTTTTGGTAGAAAAAAATTATGCAAATAGAAATTGTTTGAACAATTGCAAAGTACGTTAAACAAAGAGGCTGTTTCTAGCCGTCCCAAAAAATGAGAGGATTTTGAAAAGCGGATGGGTTAGTCGTCCCGAAAATAATGGACGAGCAGACACTTCAAAACAAAAAATAGAAGTTTTTAGATTCATCAACTATATTATATATCCAAAAAAATAGTAAGCTTTCACGATTTACTTGAAAGAAAATTTGTTGACAACAAATAATGATTGTTTTAACAATTGGAAATTAGTTACAAAATACTTGAAAAGTTGTCACTTATTGAATAAAATTAATCAATGTTGAGAAAATTTGGAAAATACAATCTTTAACATGAATTTCACATAAAACTGCTATTTTCAATTTTTGGGGCATTTTCAGGGCAGGATGTGAAGGGTGGGGGGGGGGGGGGTAGAAGTTAAAACTTACTGGATAGAATTTATTCCTTGAATATTCATTAAGAATTGACCAAACTTTATTTCACAAAAACGTAATAATAATAATAACAAGTGCTTCTTTTTTCCATTTTTTCCAAAACCGAGCTTTTCCCATTTAAAACCTCATGTTAATTTTAAATGCTTGTGTGCACGGGTTAATGTTACCTAATTTAAAAAAAAAGATATGGAATTCATCTTCCCAGAAAACAAAAAATTGGGGGGGGGGTCGATCACCAAAAATTTTTTGTAAAAAATTGCTTCTCTATCGGACTTAAGTAAATTCTTCTATTCGTGTGATAACTATCCTAGTTTCATTACAAATTAAACTCATCTGCGTAAACGCAAGCACGGTTGGACATTTTTAAACAACCGTGAATACTTCTGTATTCGAATTTTAATTCATTTCCAATCCATATGTATGAAATTTTGTGTGTATATATTGTCTTTACAATGTGCATAATTTACGATAGTTGTGCAAAGATATTCAGCCGTTTCGATTGAAATTTGGCAGTTAAATAAGGAAGAAGGTCCAAATTTATTTTAATTATTCTGATTGTTTGGTTTATATCTAAAAATAATTTTTTAATTATTGATGGAAGTAAGAACTTTTCCTGCCGAACTAGAATTCTTTCACTGTAAATAAATTTTTGCTATTTTAATAAAATGAATTTAGTCAAATTGTAAATAATTCTAATAAGAAACTATGAACTATTGATAGTATACCATTACGCCATTTCCCTTTTAGGGTAGGCGTGACACTACCCAATTCGAGTAGTGTTTCTAGGTGGATATTGTTAAAAAAAAAAAAACTATTGATGATGATAATTAAATAAACATGCTTTTTTCAGTGTGTCAACTTTTGTTTAAAACGGGAAAAACTTTAAAGTAAATAAGTAGATTTTATTACGCAGTCGGAACCTGCGTAAATAATTTCTGCATAAATTAATTAGAAATTTCGTTTAACATATTTATAGTAGTTATGTAGCGTTTTAAGGGATGATCTGCTTCTTTTGTTCCTTCAATGCTGCTCAAAAAGTAGCAGGTGTACATTATTACATGAACTGTACTATTGAGTGCAGGATAAAAAAGTGCCATTCCTTCAGTAATATATCCGGTGAATGTCAAACCAATTAATACTGTACTTTTGTAATAGTATACGCGCAAAAATGTGATTTCGTTCTTCTTTCAGAGGATAAACAGTCCTGTTCCAATGAGGTCAAGTATTTTCAATAATGTTACTAATAACATGTCCTTACTACCTGAAATTTTTTTTTAGTTGATTATATTCAGGAATGCTAATTAAGTTTTATTAGGTATAGTGGAGCCTCTGAGCCTTTCAAAAAAATGTTCAAATTTTAATTTTTTAAATGCCGTTTCTGGATGATTAATTTTGTAAGGATTACATTTTAGCGTGTTTTTCGAATGAAAAAGCAATCCGACTTTAAAAAAGTATCTTTAGAAAAATTTTAATAATTGTTTTCTGACGCCGGGAGTAAATTTAACTTTTATGTCTTGTAGCGTTTCGTTTATCCTGGGAATTTGTAGCAGCCAAAAAAGCTTCTCGCGGCAAAAATCCGGAGAAAGATTTGATATAGTTTTTTAAATAATGTTTTTGATTAAAATATTAAATAATTTAGGAGCAATAATGATTTTAGTTTACGACAGCGTGCGAGTTTTCGAAATGACCATATAGGCTCCGGGGCTTACCGTGAAACCATGGTCTTTCGCTAGTGAGTTTTTGCATATGAGACGATATTTTTTTAGTAAATAAAAAATTAAATAATTTCTTGTTCTGTTGATAACTTTTTACAACGTAAGAAAATGTTTTTGGTGAGATGTTAAAATCCCTAAAAAAAAATACAAATATCAGGGTTATAAAATAATTTACCACAATAGTTTACTATTCATTCTTCTAGTCATTCTGTCCACATTGAAGTTCCTACACTCTAAAAACAGACTATTGACTGTCAAACGATTCCTTTCAATATTAAAGGATTTTCCATTCAAAATTGGCATGAGAGGAAATACTTTCACAGTTAAAGGATTATCATTTCAAATGCTATCCTTTAAGTGTGAAAGGATTTCCTTTGATCTTGAAGTGAAATCTATTGTCGGCAAAAGAAAGAATAATTTGAACGTTAAAAGAAAATTTATTGCATGATATTACGTGCAACAAATGTACAAAAGCCTGAGTTTGGTGAATATAAATATAAAATCGATATAAAATCGATATGAAATCGACGCTTTACAAAATAATTTCATAAAGAACGTCTTACGAACTTTCGATTGTGAAAAGCAATAAAAAAATGTATACTTTCGTTTTGCATTTAACGGATAAGTCTTTGAACAGTGTAACGATTCTATTGACGGACAAAAGAAATCTGCTAAATTTCAAAGGACGCATTCTGAAAGGAACGTAATTTCACTGTTAATAGACTTTTTCTTAGATTGTACTAATTCTCTCTTTTTATCATTTCACATAAAGTGGCCTAGCTTTTAGCGCTTTTTCGAACTAAAATTCATAATTAGTTCCGAAAATCAAAACTGAACTCATCACTCCAAAGGTAAGTTTCAGAAATCTGTTAAAATTGATTTAAATCGATATTTCCTAGTTGAATAATAATATTTCGCATCCCAAAGTCGACCTGACAACGCGAGCTTCTAGGTCGACCCTACCCAATGTCACCTTACACCCACTGACTTTCGAGGAATTCATAAATTTCGTAGAATTCAAGGAATTCATGTAATTCATTGAATTCACGGAATTCAACGAATACAGGAAATTCATGAAATTAAAAGATTTCAGTGAACTCAGGGAATTCTAGGAATTCAGTAAATTCAAGGAATTCAGAGAATTCAAGGAATTCAGTGACTCCACGGAATTTGTAGAATTCACCATACCACGCTGAAAAAACCAGTTCTCTTCAGATCACTGAAGTTAAGCAGCGTTGGGCGCGGTTAGTACTTGGATGGGTGACCATTCGAGAAAACTGAGTGCTGTTGGCACATTTTGGGTGTGGTGAGCCCACACTTGTAGTTATTTACTACAAGAAACTATCCACCTAGAAACACTACCCGAATCGGGTAGTGTCACGCCTACCCTGAAAGGGAAATGGCTTAATGGTATACTAGTGGTATACTACTGTGAATTTCCTGAATTCTGTGAATTCCATGAATTCTTTGAATTCTCGGAATACCCTGAATTCCTTCAATTCTCTAAATTCCCTGAATTCTCTGATTTCTCTGAATTCTCTGATTTCCCTGAATTCACTAATTTCTCTGAATTCCATGAATTCGCTGAATACCTCGTGTCCACGAATGATTAACAATATAAAAACTTTGTAAAACTGTGAAGAAGATTTAGGCAATTCATTCTCAATAGCGTTCATGTATGGTATTAAAAAAGGAGGTGACACAATAAGTTGATGCATAAGTTAAAACCAACTAGAAGCCTCGGTGGCTCAGACGATAGCGCTTTGGACTTCCATGCAGGAGGTCCGGGGTTCGATCCCTGAGCCGGGTACCAATGGAAATTTTTCTATGTACTTCTACCGGGGCTTCGGTGGTTCGGAACCCACCTTAAACTGTAGGTCCCCTCAGAAAAAGCTGGTATCATACCAAGGTGGGGCTCCATGTCGAGGGGACTAGCCTTGGGGATCGAAGCCGATTCTGTGAAGACTCGAAAATGAGTCAGCGTTCTTCTTGCGTTTGGGGACTCCTACAGGAGGCACCACGCTCGATGGTCGCTGGCCGATTTCGAGTAATGAACACACACACATACACTTACATAACACACCAGGGCAGTGCTTCGAATCTGTGCATCTACCTGATGACCTCAGAGGGATCGCTCCGTACACCCTAGCCTGCTAGGGAGGCTGCCGAATGGCGGAGTGGGTGAGGATCACTTTGCCTGATCAACAAAGGAGGACGTCATTTACTGTGCGATAGGTATGCCTGGCACCTGAGAGGTATAATCTCAGAATGTTGATAACAACGAAAAAACCCACCGAGATTCAAAAACACTCGGCGAAGGATGGCCGGATTCGTAGTACTGCCTTGAGAACACACACGGGTATGGCACAATAGGCTTTATAGCTTGAGCGCCTGGGGTGGGACCTCACGGGCCCCCCCGCCTACATTACAACTAACTAACTAACTAAAACCATCTAATAATGCTCCACTCAGAGCTGTCTTTATTCAAAAATTAAATACTGGTATATTAATAATTATTCAGCCCGTCTTGATTCACGAAGAGAAGAATCAAGGCTCTTTCGTGTTCGCTTGTACGACGACGACTGACTTGTTGAATGACACACTCACACACAGTCAGCAAGCCTACTTGCCAAAATACAATACACTGCTAATAGAATTAATCATATGGAAGAGAAAGTAATTATAAAATTAGAATATAAGAAATGATATTCATAAAAGGATACAATTTAAAGCGTTTGAGAATAAATAGATTAACAGATAATTAAATAATTAATGATAGATAAAACATAGTTTGGAATAAAAAACATTAAGATCAAATAAATCAGTCAATTCCGAACATTCCGCCCACTTCATTTGGATGAAATTAACAATAAAGATAATCTCATACTAAAACACCACCTTTGATGCGAAGAGTCACTATACGCACATGAGCGTCAGATCAAGAATGAGAGCTAAGTCACCAATCTCCATCGATGGACAGGTTGATCTCTATTTGGATCTGGGTTGCAGTTCCTTTAGGTAATCAGATGACCAGCGGTGCCAAAAATGCTGCTGCATTTGCTGAACAAGCTGCCAATGAGTTAAGCTAGTTACAGGCATTTCAAGCAAATTCGGCTCCGGAATGTTGTTGAGAGGCTCTCCAATTAAAAAATGTCCTGGAGTAAGCGCGCTGAGGTCTTCAGGGTCATCAGACATGGCTTGCAGAGGACGAGAATTTAAACAAGCCTCCACTTGAGAAAGAAAGGTGCTCATTTCCTCGAAGGTCAAAGTTCTATCCCCGAGGACTCGTCGAATTTGGTGTTTAGAAGACTTCACAGCTGCCTCCCAAAGTCCGCAAAAATGAGGTGCACCTGGTGGATTGAACCTCCACTCAGTGCCATCAGCAGCAAGCACTGAAGCGACGAATTTCGATTATTTTTAGGCTGATGTAAACATGGCTCGAAGGTTGGCGTCAGCACCAATGAAGTTGGTTCCCTGGTCACTGGATAATGTTTTGCTTATTCCACGACGAGATACAAATCTAGTGTAGGCTGCCAGGAAACCATTTGCCGTATAATAAATTTAAATTAAAAATTCAAAGATTTTTCGGGTTTCAATC